>JAJLSH010000179.1:22799-151750 GCA_030567475.1 Ambrosiozyma angophorae | reverse complement strand
TTTACAAGAAGTTCAAGCCAGACATCAAGAAGTTGAAAGAACCGAAAGAATGGCCGCTGAATTAAAACAATTGTTTGATGACTTGCAAGATTTGGTTTTTGAACAAGATGAAATTTTTGATAGTATTGATGATAATATTATAATTGCAAAAGAGCAACAACAAAGTGGAGACAAAAATTTAATTGGTGCTGTTCACACTGCTAAAAAAAATAGAAGATTGAATTGGATTTTGTTTTGGATTCTAGTTATTATACTCTGTATTGTTTTAGCTGCTGTTGTAGCTGCTCTCATTGGTAATAGATTTCATTAGCATTTACGGCTAAGTTTTACAGTACTTTTTCTTTTTTTTTTGGAAAGTTATATTATATCAATTAGATTAGCCTTTACATTGTATATAAGCTAATTCTATAAATGCATAAATTATATGTATTTACCCCCTCTTGTTTCATTAATGTTGTTTCAAATATGTCGCACCCTGGGGACATAATAATAGTCGATCGATGGAGGGAATGTCTTGTGTAATTGCTTCAGGTATAGTACTCTTTCTTTTTGAATTTGAAAGCTATTATACTTAATATCCTAACAAATATACGACATGATAGAAAATATGAAAGAAAGGAAGACAACACAAAACAAAAACAGACTTGCTTCCTTGAAATCAATAAAATGGATTCATATAATCTGACATATCAGATAAATGAGATAATGAAAATTTCAAAATGAGTTATAAATGATTATTATATCTAATATAAAATGTATTGAATATATAAATATGCAGAAAAACAAGTAATGTGAATGAATAAAGGAAAAGGCATTCAGGAAAGCAGAAATTAAAAAAAGTTAAATCAATAAAAAAATTAATAAAAAATAACAAAACTGTAAAATGTTTGAAAAATTGAAGAATAAAAGGCATAAAACTACAAAATAAGTCAAAAAAATAAAACGAGCAGGAAAAGAAATCATATAGCATGTAAAACAGAAGAATCTGAAACAAAAACAGTATATCAAGATAGTTTTGATTGTTCGGGTAATTAAAAGAAAGTAAAATAAATTAGCTAGTAATCAAATTTACTTTCTTAAATAAATAAATAAATTGTCAAAAGTCCAGACTTTAATGATAATTAAGAAAGAAAATATTCAAAAGCAGTGATTCTTCTCTTTAACTGATACTACTGCTTCTTAAGCCTGCATTACTATTTAATCTGCTAAATATTCTATTTGTTAAACTTGATTTTTTTGAATATGATTTACTTTCAGGTCCAGAACCTAAACCAAATCCTCTAGTTACATTTGTATTCGTAATCATATGAGAAGGTGTTGCAGTAGCCCTACTTTGTATCGTTGAGGCAACTGATTGTAAATCATCGTTTTCAAGATATGGAGATTCATTATATTGCTGTTGATAACTTGATAAATCATAGTTTATATATGGAACCGAAAAGAAGGGGCGAGAATTTGATCTATTAACTGACTCAACGGAAAGATCATCAACTAGTGTACTTTCTGTTGATGATGTTAATGATTCAACTGCACCAATTCCTGGTGATTCTTCAAACACTGTACTGACTGGTCTTGCAAGATTCGAAATTTTATTAGATCCTTTACCACTTGAAGTATTATTATTATTATTATTATTATTGCCTCCGGATTGTGATCTTTTAACTCGCATTGTACGTTCTTCATATTCAATATAAAAGAATGTAACTGTTTCCTTAGCAGTGGTATTATCATCTAATTTTAATAAATCAAAACCTGCTTTTAACATTGAATTTGCTAAAAATGAATATAATTTCATCCATAATTCAACGACTTTTGGTTCTTGAATTATTCTTTCTAAAACACTTAATAATGCATTACCCATATATTGAAAATGACGTCTTTCAACATTAAAAACTCTTGTATGCATCCTACCTAATTTTTGTAGATATGATTGCATTGATGATAAATCTTCTAAATTTTCCATTGCAGTCAACATAATTGAAGAAAATTGGACTGTCATATGTTTAGAAGTTGGTTGATATTCATAAATTTCAGGATGATTTAGAATTAATTCATCGTAAACTTGAATCCAAAAAAATTCCGTACCTAAAACTCGAACCTCAATAAAATCATCACCTTTATGGTTATGAATTATCTCTGAATTTTTTGACTGAGATTCTGGTAGTGAAATTAGATCAGTTGATTTTTCATCATGATGACTGCTTGTTGAACTTGGATTCCACGACTCTCTTAATAATTTAATATCTTTTTTAGAAAGTTTAATAACATTCTTTGAAAATTCATTACGCTGAGGAGTACCTAGCGGAGCAACTATTTGATGGAATGAAGAGGGCATTTATTTTTTTAAGAAAGCTAACTCAGTCTAATCAGTAAGAAACGAAGAAAAAGTAAGAATAATAGTAAAATGAATCTATTAAGTACAATCAAGGAAATTGACAGTGAAAGGAGAAAATCAACTGTAAGATTAAAAGAGTTAAAAAGTCCAAATTTTCGGGTTTACTACAAGCCCTAAGCCGTCGATATGGAATTTCAGCCAGTTTTATATAATTCAAGGCGATACTACTTGCCCAATAATCATTAATGCTCATCGAAAAAACATAAGTCATAATAATGGCCCATTGGACAACTCTGGCGGCGATATACATAAATTGGCACGTTGATCCGAATGCTGGCTGTCTACGCCGCCTCAACGTACGTAATTGCCAGGGGGATTCCCGTTGGCCAGTTTACCGGATAAAGAAACGAGCAGATCTCTAACAGTACACTGAAACTCCTTTTCATAAATTGCTATTATTGATGATTGTCTTTTCAACGTTGCATTATAAAGGCGATTGACAGTGGATCGGATGGCTATATTGTATTGGGGGTTGTGAGCACCGTGAAGTGGGTGTGATTTTTGAACAATCAATCGGTGTAATGCTTAATGTTTTAACTGGTCCAGGTACAACATCTGGCACTATGTTACATGCATTTCCATAATTATCGTTCACGACGGAATTTAGGTTGGACCTTACGATCGTCGAAATTCTTATAAGCCGTGGTAATGGCACCAAGATATATGTGTTTACCATCAGAGTTTTCTTCTTCTTAATATAAATACCATTGTACGTCATATTATAAATGATTATAATTTATGGCCAAGGTGGGCTTGTGCCTATTGTTCAACTCTCTTTTGGAAGTTTAGGTATTACTGTTGCATATAAAAGGCAACCGCAAAATTCTATTAACCCTCTAACTTTGATAAACTTCGCCCCCCACCCACCCAAAGATAAGGGACCATATATACAGTTCTGTTGGACGTATTTATCATTCTCTATGATATGGCATGATTAGGTTTTTTCCTTTCTTCCTATATGGCCAAGTAGTTACATATGTATTTTTTTATGTAACGTAATTCCCTGAAAAATTTAACATTCTGTCTGTTTTAGGATTTTCGTGAAACTTTACAGATTATATGTTTGTTATTATTATAACGGATACTAAATAATGCGTGTATGCATATGTGTATGTTAGGAGTCTTGAATACCAAAGTCGTTACTAATTCAAGCAAAGAAGGTTTTTGTGGGGGTTCGTAAGGAGACCTATGGATAGTGTCTACACAATTTTCTTCGATATATCGTACAATCATATCCACGTTGGTGTTTCCAACTCATTCACTATCGGCGTTGTCATTGTGATCAAATATTTGCAACTCATTTGAATGCATATGTGTGGGTCATAAACTATAGGCATTGGCCGAGGCAATGTGTCTGGATTTTCAGTGATACGACTCAATTAATCCAAATGAGGCCACACTCGATTAACTTAGGCTGGGAATATGATTTCGCAGTCCGAAGAGACGACATAACACTACATAATTACAATACAAACGATACTATTGCTTTACAAAATTAAAATGATTTGCAAACATGACTACAATCTTTTAGAATACTAGGTACATTATCAAATGAGTAGAAGGAGAATTACATATCAAAAGTTTAGATGTAGGAGGGTGATAAAAGTCCTCAATCCGACATAATAATCGATCAAAGTAAACCTTGATCGAAAGTCCAAAAAGGGTGGAGTCGTCCTAAGATAACTTTTTACAGAAATCTTTCAATATTCCAACTGCGAAAGTGTTCCCAAATGACCAATGAATTAGAACGTGAATTCTAATTCGGTACAATGAGAAGGCATACGCTTTGGGTGAGATAAACATTTGATGTGAATGAAGAGAAAAGAACCCTCTTTAAAACTTCATTCACTATTCCTCAATAGAGAGAACATGGTCCAGTTTAGTATTTAAACAAATGCCAAAGAAGAACAAACGACAATTTTCCTACAGTGCAGCAAAAATTTTCTCTTTTTGTAAAAAGACAAATTTTGTGCCACAGATTATTATAATGCGCCACTGCTGTAAATCAATATTTTGGAAGGGTTTTCTCAACAGGGGAAGAAATAGTGAGCGTGGATTAGGAACCTTAATAATAAATTTATTCTCTTTAATACAACTGTTCACTAGGCTAGGAATTACCCATTCAACATGGAGTGTCTCTTTTTTTTTTATTTATAATTTACAATCTATAATAACATATTAAATTTTTAGTTCGAATTGGTCACAATCCTATATACAAATCCCAAAAACAGTTTGACAATCAAGGTTCATCTTATTTATAGTATCTACTTAACTTTTGTTTCAATTAGTAAACTTTATACATATTCCACTAAGACCTATCGAAAAAGCTTATAAAAGTAGTAAGAGTATATTATAAATGTGAATGTCATGAAGGGAAAGTGTCTAAATCTAGTAAGAGTCATCATTATAATGCTTTAAAAGAAAGAGCACAAGTAAACAAAACGATAATAATAATCATTATACAAAAACTACATATAATGGAGCTTCTCAAATGGTATCAAAACAACCAACCATATAATAAAAGCGAATAATTCAAATGAACTTAGACACAATAGTAACTGACGGCATAACTTTGAAATTAAAGCTATTTCCAAATGTTTGGTGCATCCTCGTAACCTTCAGTAGTTGCACTTGATGCACTTGATGCAAACTGGAGTGACCTTCCTTGTGTTTGATCAGAAGATGAAGGAGCTGGAGTGGAAGGTGAATTTCTAATTGAGTTTGAACGGGCAGTATTACCCATTGAAGAAGTTATGGGTGTACTAGCGTCAGTAGTTGGTGAAGCCACAGGCTCTGTACTAGCAGGAGAATTAGTGGTGTTAGGTGCAGTTGTTGTTTGAACATTTGAATCAAATGATGAATCCACCGTTGACATAGTATCATCTTCATCTCCATATTTGGACATTTCATTGCTCAACATTAATCCACTTACTTCACTCAAGACGTTAAACCAGACCAACTGCTCATCTTCTGAATTCACTTTGAATGTATAATTCTTTTTAGTTTTCATAACAGATGTTGCATCCTTACCAGTGATAACTAAGGCGAATTGTGCATTCTTATCCGAATGTTTCCTTAACAGACAATCAGGTAAGTACAAAGCGAAAGTTGGCTGAGTTGATGATTCAGGACTTCTCGATTGAAATTCTAATAAGTATTTGGATCTGGTGATAACATAATAGTAAGAAACAAATTTCTTTGAAAGAGTACCTTCTCTTTTAGATAATGTACCTTCAAGTATTGGAAGAGTCGCTTCATGTTCAATATTTTCAAAATGAATATCCTGAACTTCTCTTTTTAAACTATTTTGGCCTGGGTTAAAAACCGGGATTTGTAAGTTTGATGCCGTTGGCGTTTCTAAAGATAAACTTCCAACATTGGCTTCCAGTGAACCACCAACAGCTTTGGTTGAGACTAACTGGGCTCCATTAGCATCCAAGAATCTATTCCATTCCAAGTCAGCCGGGATTGAACCTAAATTGCTATTCAATTCAGAAAAAATGTTAATTGACTGCCCATAATACTCGGTGACTAAAAGAGCCATATCATTAAAAATCTTCTTTGAAATTTCAAGAACTTGTGCCTCAAGTATTTTTAAAGTTTCTTCATTACTTTGCAAAAAGTCAACATGAGCATTTTCTTTCTGAATTTGAAGCGCTGCATGGCTAAGAACATTCCTTTTAATTAACAAAGGATCATGAGTATACTGAATTCTTGAATCATAGTGCCTATCAAAATTAGCAACAGAAGCTTCAAAATTTAAAACTTGTTTCTCACTGGAAAGTTGAATTTTTTTTAATTCTTTATTCACTTTGACGCTTGAAGCCTGAAACTCTTTCTTTCTTGTATATATTTGTTTATCTAAGGTTTTAAATTGTGGAATAATCTGTGTTTTGAATTTTGCTTCTAAATCAACTGATGCGGTGTACATACTTTCAGCCCTGGTTTTTAGAGTTTCTAAGAAATCATTGAAACCTTGAGGCAACTGAGCACCATTTGTACCACCTGCACCACTAACGGGAACTTGTGAATTTTTATCTAAGGTAAAAACTGGAAGATTTTCACCTCTCATATAATTATTCAGCTTTTCTCTCTGTTTAATACTTGATGTAATTAATTGAAGGTAATGCTCAGAAAATGACTGTAAAACTTGAACAAATCTACTATATTTATCATATCTTTCAATGATTAAATTCGAAGAATCCAATTGGTTTGGATTAATTAAATTTGATGCATCAGATTCAGGAGTTGCAACGTCAGGAGCGGAACTAGTGGTTGAAGTCTTTGACGTATGTCTCATAGATGGTTTATGTGATAGCATTGATGGTATGATAGGGAGCACTGCAGTTAAATTGATTTACTTTGGTACACTTGTATTATTCAAAAATATCAATGATATGGCCACCTAGCTCACTTAATCTGTATAAACGATTAGCTAGCTACTATGATTATTATTGTGCGATCGGACCGGCAAATCATTCAAACCCGATCGACCCGAAAAGTTGATAACGCGTCTATCGACGCGTCCCAACAATCTCAAATTTCAACAATTAACAATATCAACATTCAGTTAAAATAAATAATTTAACGTGCCCTCTATTAATCCACTTCTGCGCTTTTCTTCTCTTTTTAAACTTGCACTTATTTGCTCCTATCAATATGAGACCTGAAGTGGAACAAGAATTATCTCATGTTCTTTTAACAGAACTTTTGGCATATCAATTTGCTTCTCCAGTTAGATGGTGTGTACAACTTCACCTTGTCCAACAAAAATGAATCATTTTAATTAATCTATAGTCACATACTAACTAATAGAACTTTATTATAGGATTGAAACTCAAGATGTCTTTTTAAAGGATTTCAATACCGAAAGAGTTGTCGAAATTGGTCCTTCTCCAACTTTAGTTGGTATGGCTACTAGAACCATCAAAGCTAAGTACCAATCTTATGACGCTGCTTTATCTTTACAAAGAGAAGTTTTATGTTATTCCAAAGATCAAAAGGAAATTTACTACACTCCAGATCCAGCTGATTTGGAAGCTCCTGAACCAGCTCCAACTTCTGCTGCTGGCCCAACTCCTTCTGCTGCTGCTGCTGCTACTCCTGTTGCTGCTGTCGCAGTTGCTGCCCCAGCTCCAGCTGCCGCTCCAGCTGGCCCAGTTGCTGAAGTTGCAGATGAACCAGTCAGTGCTTCCTTAATTTTACATACTTTAGTTGCCCACAAGTTGAAGAAATCATTAGATCAAGTCCCAATGTCCAAGGCAATTAAAGATTTAGTTGGTGGTAAGTCCACTGTTCAGAATGAAATTTTAGGTGACTTAGGTAAAGAATTTGGTGCTACTCCCGAAAAACCAGAAGATACTCCATTATCTGAATTAGCTGAACAATTCCAAGATACTTTCAATGGCTCATTAGGTAAACAAACTAGTTCTTTAATTGCTAGATTAATGTCCTCAAAGATGCCTGGTGGTTTTTCTGCAGGTGCTGCTAGAAAATATTTACAATCAAGATGGGGTTTACAACAAGGTAGACAAGATTCTGTTTTATTAATTGCTTTAACCAACGAGCCAGCCGCCCGTTTAGCTTCTGAAAATGATGCTAAAGCTTTCTTAGACGCTGCTGCTCAAAAGCATGCTGCTACCGCTGGTATTTCATTAGCTTCTGCTTCTGCTTCTGGTGGTGCTGGTGCTGGTTCTGGCGGTGCTGTCGTTGATTCAGCTGCCCTAGATGCCATTACCAAGGAAAACAAGGTTGTTGCAAGACAACAATTAGAAACTTTAGCTAGATATTTGAAACTAGACTTAACTAAGGGTGATAGATCATTGATCAAAGAAAAAGAAGCCACTAAGGTTTTACAAGCTGAATTAGATTTATGGGCGGAAGAGCATGGTGAATATTATGCTTCAGGTATTAAACCGGTCTTTTCTCCTTTAAAGGCTAGAACTTATGATTCTTACTGGAATTGGGCTAGACAAGATGCTCTATCTATGTTTTATGATATCATTTTCGGTAAATTGACTTCCGTTGACAGAGAGATTGTTACTCGTTGTATACAAATTATGAACAGAACTAACCCAACTCTTATTAAATTTATGCAATACCACATTGATCACAATCCAGCTGAAAAGGGTGAAACTTATGAGTTAGCTAATAAGTTAGGACAACAATTAATCAACAACTGTATTGAAGTTTTAGACAAGGATCCAGTCTATAAAGACATTTCTTATCCAACTGGCCCAAAGACCACCGTTGATGCTAAAGGTAACATTGTTTATGATGAAGTTAATAGACCTGCTGTTAGAAAATTAGAGCAATATGTTCATGAAATGGCTCAAGGTGGTGAATTATCAAAGGAAGTTCAACCAACTATTCAAGAAGACCTAGCAAGAGTTTACAAAGCTATCTCAAGACAAGCTTCCACTGAAACTAAATTAGAATTTTCTAAACTTTATAAACAATTAGTTGAATTTGTTGATAACTCTTCCGAAATTGAAGTTTCCAAATCTACTAAATCTGTCTTAGATGCTGATTTATCCTCCGAATCTGATGCCGAAACCGACGAAATTGCTTCATTAAAGGATCATTCTGAAATTAAGAAACCGGTTTCTCAAACTATTCCACCTGCAACTATTCCTTTCTTACACATTAAGAAGAAGGATAGATTAGGCTCTTGGGTCTATGACAAAGCTGCTTCTTCAGCCTTTTTAGATGGTTTGGAGAAGGGTGCTGTCAACGGTATCTCTTACAAGGACAAATATGTTTTGCTTACTGGTGCTGGTGCCGGATCTATTGGTGCTGAAATCTTACAAGGTTTGTTGTCTGGTGGTGCTAAGGTTGTTGTTACCACTTCAAGATTTTCTAAAAAGGTCACTGAATTTTACCAACAAATGTATTCTAGATTTGGTGCTGCTGGTTCTACTTTAGTTGTTGTTCCATTCAATCAAGGTTCTAAACAGGATGTTGAAAAATTAGTTTCTTTTATTTATGATTCCGTTAAAAAGGGTGGTTTAGGATGGGACTTAGATGCTATTATTCCATTTGCTGCTATTCCAGAACAAGGTATTGAATTGGAAAACCTTGGTTCCAAATCCGAATTAGCTCACAGAATTATGTTAACCAACTTATTAAGACTATTAGGTGAAGTTGCTAAGAGCAAGAGAGCTCAAAATATTGTCACCAGACCAGCTCAAGTTATCTTACCATTATCTCCAAACCATGGTACTTTTGGTTCAGATGGTTTGTACTCAGAGTCGAAGTTAGCATTGGAAACATTATTTAACAGATGGCACTCAGAATCATGGAATTCATTCCTAACTATTTGTGGTGCTATTATTGGTTGGACTAGAGGTACTGGTTTAATGGCCGGAAATAACATGATTGCTGAAGGCATTGAAAAAGCAGGTGTTAGAACTTTCTCTCAAAAGGAAATGTCCTTCAACATTTTAGGTTTAATGACCCCGGAAGTTGTCGAATTATGTGAAAAGTCTCCTGTTATGGCTGACTTAAACGGTGGTTTACAATACTTAGAGAACTTAAGAGAGTTCACCAACAAATTAAGAGCTGATATTAAAGGTACTTCAGATATCAGACAAGCTGTTTCCATTGAAACTGCGATTGAACACAAGGTTGTCAATGGTTCTGAAGCTGATTCTCCATTCTACAAAGCCCAAATTGCTCCAAAGGCCAACATGAAATTCGACTTCCCAACTTTGAAGCCATACGAAGAAATTAAGGCTAAATCACCAGAATTAGAGGGCATGCTTGACTTAGAAAGAGTTGTTGTTGTTACTGGTTTCTCTGAAGTCAGTCCATGGGGTAATGCTAGAACAAGATGGGAAATGGAAGCTTACGGTGAGTTTTCACTAGAAGGTTGCATTGAAATGGCTTGGATTATGGGTTTCATTAAATATTTCAATGGTACTATTAAAGGGCAACAATACACGGGTTGGGTGGATGCTAAAACTAAAGCACCAGTTGCTGATTTAGATATTAAGAAGAAATATGAAGAGGAAATTTTGAACCATTCTGGTATCAGACTGATCGAACCTGAATTATTCCATGGTTATGACCCAAACAAGAAGGAATTCATGCAAGAAGTTGTCATTCAACATGATTTAGAATCCTTTGAAACTGACAAGACTACTGCTGATCAATACAAGTTACAACACGGTGAAAAGGTTGAAGTATTCGCTGTTGAAGGGGCCGATGAATACACTGTCAAAGTTTTGAAAGGTGCTACTTTATACATTCCTAAGGCCTTGAAATTCGATAGACTGGTTGCTGGTCAAATTCCAACTGGTTGGGATGCCAAAACTTATGGTATCACTGAAGACATTATTTCTCAAGTTGATCCAATTACCTTATTCGTTTTAGTTTCTACTGCTGAAGCTCTATTATCTGCTGGTGTTACTGATCCATATGAATTCTATAAGTACGTCCACGTCTCAGAAGTTGGTAACTGTTCAGGTTCCGGTATGGGTGGTGTCAGTGCTTTGAAGGGTATGTTCAAGGAAAGATTCTTGGACAAGCCAGTTCAAAATGATATCTTACAAGAATCTTTCATTAACACAATGTCTGCTTGGGTTAATATGTTGTTATTATCTTCTTCTGGTCCAATTAAAACTCCGGTCGGTGCTTGTGCAACTGCTATTGAATCTGTTGATATTGGTGTTGAAACCATTTTATCCGGTAAAGCTAAGATTGTCTTAGTTGGTGGTTATGATGATTTCCAAGAAGAAGGTTCTAATGAATTTGCTAACATGAATGCCACTTCAAATTCGTTAGATGAATTTGCCCACGGTAGAACTCCATCAGAAATGTCAAGACCTGCTACTACTACTAGAAATGGTTTTATGGAAGCTCAAGGTGCTGGTATTCAAGTTATTATGACTGCTGACTTAGCTTTGAAGATGGGTGTTCCAATTTATGCTATTTTAGCTATGTCTTCTACTGCGACAGATAAAATTGGTAGATCTGTTCCAGCTCCAGGTAAAGGTATTTTAACCACCGCTAGAGAACACCATGGTTCGTTACAATACAACTCTCCAAAATTAGATATCAAGTACAGATCAAGACAGATTAAAACTAGAACTCAACAAGTAAAGAAGTGGGTCGAAGAAGAATTATCATACCTAAATGAAGAAGCTGCTGAATTGGCTAAGGTTGATCCAAAATTCGATTCTGCTACTTTCTTAGCCGAAAGAACCGAGGAATTAGAAAGAGAAGCTTCCAAACAAATTAAGGATGCTCAAAGACAATATGGCAATGAATTCTGGAAGAATGACCCAAGAATTGCTCCATTAAGAGGTGCTTTAGCAACTTTCAATTTGACTATTGATGATTTAGGAGCTTGTTCTTTCCACGGTACTTCTACTAAGGCTAATGATAAGAACGAATCTGCCACCATAGATGCTATGATGGGCCACTTAGGTAGAACTGAAGGTAATACTGTGTTCGGTGTTTTCCAAAAGTATTTAACTGGTCATCCAAAGGGTGCTGCCGGTGCTTGGATGTTGAATGGTGCTATCCAAATTTTGCAAACTGGGTTGGTTCCAGGTAATAGAAATGCCGATAACATTGATAAGGTTTTGGAAGACTTCAAGTATGTTTTATTCCCATCCAGATCAATCCAAACTGATGGCATTAAGGCTATTTCTATTACTTCATTTGGTTTTGGTCAAAAAGGTGGTCAAGCTGTTGTTGTTAACTCTGATTACTTATTCGCTGCTTTATCTAAGGATCAATATGAATCCTATAAAGTTAAGGTTGAATCAAGATATAAGAAATCTTACAGCTACATGCACAATGCTCTCATTAACAATACTATGTTCAGAGCTAAAGATAAATCACCATATACTGACGATCAGGAATTAAAGGTTTACTTAGATCCATTAGCCAGAGTTGAATTAAGTAAAGAAAATACTTACGTCTATTCTGATAAGGCAATTCAAGCTAAAGCTCAATTCGTTTCTGATTCAGCCACCAAGACTGCTTCAGTTTTAAGTGATTTAGCTAAGTCAAGTACAGCTTCTTCAAAGGGTGTTGGTGTTGATGTTGAATTAGTTTCTGCGATCAATGTTGATAATGAAACTTTTATTGAAAGAAACTTTACTAATGCTGAAATTGCTTACTGTAGACAAGCTGCATCTCCTGTTTCATCGTTTGCTGGTACTTGGTCTGCCAAAGAAGCTGTTTTCAAATCATTAGAAGTTGAATCTAAAGGTGCTGGTGCTTCATTAAAAGATATTGAAATCTTGAGAGACGCTAAAGGTGCACCATCCGTCAAGCTAAGTGGTTCTGCTCAAATTGCAGCTTCAAAGAATTCTGTCAAGAATGTCAAAGTTTCAATTTCTCATGATGACATTCAAGCTGTTGCTGTTGCAATTTCTGAATTTTAATTTAGATTAATTTAGTTTACCCTATATATATTATTTTGTTATTTTAGAATAGCTCTTATTATTTTCTGTGCTTTTCATTTTTAGTTAAATTATGTTTATTTATTTTTGAAAGAATAATACGTTTAAATATTAAGTCAACTTATTGTCAATGACATTAGCTCTATGTTTATCTACTAAGTTTATACCTATTTCAACACTGCAAACCTGTATTCAGCAATGCAAGTAGGTATGCCCTTATGAGTTGTAACAATTGAAACGTTTCCGAACTCTGGATCGACACCCAATAAAGCAAACCCAGAAGCATCGAACCATATAGGCGATCATGCACTCAACGTTCTTGATAAAGAAAAAATTTATGTCGGAATTAACTCAAAATATAGAAAGATCTTCATCCAAAAATAGGAAGCGATGAACACCACAGTATCAATTAATAGAAGCCGCAGCAACGTAGGATAGTACTATGCAGAAATTCTTCATTTACTTATTGTCCGAACGGATACATGAAATCAGTTTGATTATGGCATTATACATGAATATAAGTTTAAATGTAGTTCAATAGAAGTAATTGGCCTATCTAATTGGTCAAGATAACCATTGAGTATGGTAATAGAAAGTGCTAAGAAGATAAAATCGCCCAGCTTTCAATAAAAGAATGTGTTTGGCGGAGAAGTTAGGCCAGACAAAGAAAGTAAAATTAAGAATGGAAAATATAAGCATACGGAACCAACCAACAGTAACCAACTGCAAAATGCAAATTTCTAATTTTAAATAAGATAATATATATATATAATCATAAAATTAATAGGGGTAATCTCCCTTAGGAGATTTGGAAATTGAACCAAAGAAAAGATAACAGAAAGTTTAATAGTAAAAAAAGAAAGATAAACCCATAAAAGACAGTGAAATCAAAATAATCCAGCATACAATACAGCAATTGTAGTTTTTGTTGTAGAAATACGTTGTAATATAATATAATAAAAGTAAAGGGAGAAATAAAAACAAAGGCGGTATAACCATCTAAAGAATACATACTCAAAAAAAGAAGACTGTATGCATATTATATACTTTCTCAAAAACCAAAACATAGAATATAGTCCGTAACTAAAACAAAAAGCAAATTAAACGAAAAGAATAAAACTGGTTGGAAAGCAAAAAACACTGAAGATTATTTTAAAATGGTTGCATTTAAAACAAAATATAAAAGGAAACGCCTAAAAAAATATTAATAAAGAAGAGAGAGAGAGAGAGAGAGGGAGAACAAAAATGTATTAAATAAAATCCATAATCATTGGTCACTACCATCGTACAAAGACAAAAACCAATATCAGTACCAGGAAAAAGTATACCAAATATGCAAAATATATATTTCAACAAGCAAAAAGGCAAAAAAAAGAACAGCCAACGATTTTTTTGAAATTTTTAGAAATAACCACAAAATAAAACCAATACCATATAATTTAAAAATAACATAAATGAAAATAAAAACCAAGGGAATCAAAAAAGAAGATATTCATCAACATGATTAGGACAAATTTTTTTATTGAGGTAACACAATAAGGAACTGTCAAACTATAAAGGAATCAGACTTAAAAACATGAGCAATAAATGAGTAAACAAAAACGAGAATAGTACGAGTAGAAAAAATTTTTCCAATAACATTTTCTAACTATCCGTTTTTAAATCAATTAAAGCAGATGCAGCAATTTCTTCAGCCCTTCTGTCGTCGTTGGATAATGACTTTTGATCCTTTACAGTAATGGGAATTGTGTGATCGCTTCCAGTTCTAAAATGACCTCTATTTCCGGGAGACCATTTTCCTATTGTTGCTGTATATGAAGAAGCGGGTGTGATATTTGACGATGAAACAATACTCGCCTGAGTCGATCTTCTTTTATTTTGTGGAATTGGGCCTTGTGTTTCCCAATCTTCTTCGTCTGTATTATAGTCATTTGAAGAATAATTTTGTGAATTTATCTTAGAATCAATTGAAATTGAACTAATGTTTGAATCATTACTAAATAATGGATTTGAACGAGGAGACTGAATACACCTAATAAATGATTCTCTCGTTATACTTGCAGAATTACCAAATGAAATTCTTGGCTTTCTAATTGTAGCTTCAACAGTGACATTCTCATCCAACCTAGCTTCAATCGTCGAAGAAGTAAATGATGCCCTGGATTTTCTAGGTTTTGTAACTCCAGCAAATGAAGGACGACGACTCGAAGTAGTTGAATTGTTATGTCTTCTTCTAAAATCACCATCCATTGCAAATGCAAATTCGTCAGGTTCAGAGCCCAGTGGAGGGCTATCTTCCAATTCATCATTCTCGTCTTCATCAGACGATGATTCAATTGCTTCATCTAAACTATATTTGCGATCTATGAACGAGTTTCTTATATTTTGCAAAGGAGTCAGAGAAGGTGACAAAGGAATTCTTGTACTATGAGGATCGTTATGAGTATTGGTAATCGATTCTCTTCTAAAGCTGGGTTTATTGGGAGAACTACTGAAATTATTCTTGTTGAATCTTTTATTATTGTTCATATTATTACTCACAATCGAAACTGGGGCAGATGTGCTTAATGGTGGTGCAGTATAATCATCAAGGGGTGATTTTTCCCTGGCTATGGTATAGTTATTGTTGTTTGTTGCAGTAGCTGATTCACTATTACTAACTCTTTTCTTAACTTCTTCTAAAGTAGTTCTTCTTGCCTCCCATTGACCCCAGCCAATTTTTTCAAAGACACACAGATTAACGATATCACCAGATTCCAAGGCTGCCATAATTAATCTTCTCTGTTTGGAAAGAGATAAATGACCAAAGACTGGAACTTGAGAGACCAAATGTGCAGTCAAATGTCTAATTGGAAGAGGTCCTTCTTGTAATAAAATATTTGCAATTCTGTTTGAAGTAATTTCAGCAGCAGCAGCGATACCTTCAGGGGAAGAAGTCGAAACTAGAGGTTTATTTTCATCAGAACTTGATTTTCTTCTAACTCTTTTCGGAATTATGGAGGTTATTGGTTTAATTTGAGTGCTAGGGGAAGGAGAGAATCTTGAATTCAAAGGAGGAGTAGTAGATGATTCAATATTTGAGACGGGAATAGTTTTTGGAGAGTCAATTGATAGGCCATTCAAATGAGATGGTCTTGTAGTTTTATTAGTATTATTGCTATCGATAGCAGCAGTTCTTGGGTTTGAAGAAGCGTTGTAGCTTGAGGGGGTCGAAGTAGTAGGAGATACAGACGATACATCTCCATCATTAGAGGCAGCTGGAATTGGATGTCCACTGGACGAAGAATTAATTAAGTTTAGCTGTGTGCTATTCATAGAATGTAACATAACTTTAACGTATTTTCCAAAAATAGGAAATGAGGGTGATAGAATTGGAATATATGGATATAGAAGATAGAAACTAATATGTAATTGTATATTTAGAGTTGCTTGACTGTAACACTAATAATGAGTTCTGCAAGGGAGCTAGTTTGGCTTGAATAAGAAGGCTTTGACAGATAAGGACTATTTTGTCTGGGGAGTATTGTGTGGCGGAGAAGAGATTGAAGGTTAGCGGCAATAGTCGAACAGGTCCAGGAATCTAATTAAATGGCTCAATGAGGGTATAAAAATTGAAGAGAGTGCTAACGGGGCTGACTCAATGGATAGGATGGATAGGAAGTTCGGGGGGAACAGTTAAAGAGCTGATTGTGGTGACTAAGAGTCATTACCGTGTTTGTGTTGAAATTCAACCGGGGGAAGGCGGGTGCAGCAGTGGCGCAATATATACAGTTTCAGTGGCTAGTACATCACGTGACTTGCTATTTACAAATCTTTCATGAGAACACAAAAGAACTAGACATTAGTCGGTCTTACCAGACGGTAGAGACTAAAAATGGTGGCTGGTGTAATTCCTTGGATTCTTCTAGCTTGGCCAATCGTCTCTGGTTTCACTTGATTCAACAAATATATGGCTTCAGCAGACAAGTTTCCAAGTGTACTGTAGTCTAAATCGGCAGGTAGACCCAATCCTTCATCAGCTCTAAATGCTCTAACATAGCTTTTTTCTCTTTTGATAAATCCCTGGTAGAAACCCTGAACTGCAACCTTGTGTGTTACTCTTCTGTTAAGTTCTTTGAATAGGGGATGATTGACAACTTTAAAGACATCTTCTAAGGTGACATTACTATATCTTAATATTTCAAATGCGTCACTACTTTGTGGACTGGATATGATTGCTTTAGGTAGCAATTCTATCCATTTAGTATTTGATAACTTGAAATCATGTAATATATTCACCGCTTTATCCAGATTTTCTTTGTCTTTTGAAAAAGATTTCCATCTTGATTCTCCAACAAATCCCAATTTATATGCCTTTTCAGTTAATCTCAGATCTGCATTATCAGATCTAACACTAACTCTGAATTCTGATCTTGACGTAAACATACGGTATGGCTCTTCAACTCCTTTCGTTATTAAATCATCAATTAAAACTCCAATGTAGCCCTCTGATCTATCCAGTGTTAATTGTTTCTTATTTTGGTATGACAAACCAGCATTGACACCGGCAACGATACCTTGAGCAGCAGCTTCCTCATAGCCAGTAGTACCGTTAATTTGACCCGCTAAAAATAAACCATCTATTAAATCGGTTTCTAAGGTATGTCTTAATTCTCGTGGATCAACATAATCATATTCAACACCATAACCTGGTTGTAGCATCTTAACATTTTCTAAACCTGTAATTAAGTGTAACATTTTATCTTGAATATCAGCAGGCATAGTGCACGAAATACCATTGGGGTACATGACATCATTATCAAATCCTTCAGGTTCTAACCAAACTCTATGACTATCTTTATCTGAAAATTTAATTAGTTTAGATTCCAATGAAGGGCAATATCTTGGGCCTTTAACTGTTTCTCTAATATGAATGGATTTATCTAAATTAGCCAAAATCAGTTTATGTAATGGTTCTGTGGTGTGTGTTGAGTAGCAATCCAATTGTTCTTCGGCCTTCAACCAAGGATATTCGTTTAAATAACTCATTGGCTCAGGTGGATTATCGCCTGATTCTGCCGTGACCAAATTATAATTTACTGTTTTAGCACTAATTCTTGGAGGAGTGCCAGTTTTTAATCTTCCCAATTTAAACCCAATATCTTTAAAGGTACCGCTTAAACCATAGGAAGCCTCTTCACCAATTCTACCAGCTGGCCAGACTTCTAAACCTAGATGAATTTCACCTGAAAGAAAAGTACCAGTAGTAATAACAACCTTTTCACATCTTAGCATTTCACCATTACTCAAAACAACACCTTTAACTTTACCAAATGATCTCCCTTTATCATCCTTTTTATCAATTTTTTCAATAATTAAATCTTCAACCTTACCTTCATATAATGTTAAATTTTCATAATCTTTTAAATATTCTTGCATATTTCTTAAATATAAACTTCTATCAATCTGTGCTCTATGACCCCACACTGCAGAACCTCTTGACCTATTCAAAATTTTATATTGAACTCCACTCAGATCAACAATCTTTGGTGCAACACCATCCATAGCATCAACTTCTTTTAATAACGTACCTTTTCCGATACCTCCAAATGCCGGATTACATGATGTTACACCAATTTTACTTAGTTCAGGTGTTATTAACGTAGTTTGAACGCCTGTCCTACTAGATCCACATGCTGCTTCAACTCCCGCATGCCCCCCACCAATGACTATGGCTGGGATTATAGATTTTGTTGACAGTTGTTGTTCAATATCTTTGTTATAAGAAATGGATCTTTTGTGAAGGTAGCATTTTGGTATTAAAGAAGGAACCTTTCTTCGCAACATCATCTCTGTTATCGTTATGGTTTGGGTTGATTTGTGCTTTTTTAAGTCACTATCAAAGTTAATGGATCTTTTTAAAAAGTTTTGTAAACTCGGAGTAATTCGGACACTGGTCAACTCATCCGAATATTTTCTTCTGAACCTACTTTAAACTAGAACGCTATTTCGTTAATGGTGAGCATAGGACATAGCGTAAGAACGTATATTACAATGAACTACAGGTTGAATAAGGTAGACATCAATATTAAATTAGAGTACAATCAACTAAAAAAGAGTCCAATGTCTATAATAATCCAATCATGTGGATTACATAACCAAATAAAGGTGTAGTGTAACTAAGAGGGGCTAAAAATCATAAAGCTGGAAATCTTGATTCGTAAGAAGCCTTTGAAGCTGGCTTCTTTTCTTCCCTTGGTGCCTTACCACCTCTAGCACCACCTCTACCACCTCTAGTTCCTCTGCCTCTGGCACCACCTCTACCTCTACCTCTGGTGTTGTCTCTTGGTGGTCTTTCGGAAGATGAGGAAATTTTGAAGTCGACATCTAAGAAAACTTTTTCTTTTCTGGCCTTAGACTTGAAGTTCTTGGAAGAAGTACTTTCAATGAAAGATTCTTTCACTTTAACAATCTTTTCGTTGTTAGCATATTTGTTTTCAACAGCAGTGTTTTTGGCCTTGGCGGCTAATTCAGATTCTTGTAATTTTAACTCATTGAAGTAATCTTCAACTGATCTTAAAACTGGCTCTTCTTCTTCTTCTTCGGCTTCTTCTTTAATTTCTTCTTCGGCATCCTCGACAGCTTCAATTTGAGATTCGACTTCATCACCTAGTTTAGTCTTTTGTGACTTACCGGTTTCAGATCTTCCTGTTCTGGAGTGTTTGTCAAATGATTTATCTTTACCGAACTTTCTTGAAGTGTTCTTTGGTGCGTCAACATCACCGTTCTTGTTAGAGTATTTAGCAACAGCTTCTCTAGTTGAAGGACCGTTCTTGTTGGACTTCTTAGCCTTGGTTTTATCAGCTTTTGGAGCAATGTCAGCTTTCTTAGTTGAGGTTTGTTTCTTGACGATTTCAACAGTTGAACGTAAGTCATCAACTGGTTCGTCAACGTCGTTACCTAAAAGGGCAAATAAGTTCTACAAAAATCTAAAGTTAGTATTTCACGTTCAAATTGAGGTGCTCTGGATAGATAATACATGGCAAGTGGATAATCTACATAAAATTGAGGTGAGAGAATAACTCATTTCAAAAGTTAATTAAATTAATTTCGGTGAGAATAAAATTTCAATGAATATTCTAAAATCTTTATTTAGTTCTAAGGATTGAAAACATGAAATTTTGAAACTTTGAGAAGAATAAAATTGGGCGGAGAAAGCCACACAATGAAATCCTTTGCCAAAACATGTTCAAATTGCAGTATTAAGACATTTATGATTTAACTTTTTGAGTGATACCAAATGAATATAGGACAATTCCTTAAAATGCACACGATTGAACCCATCTCATCACAAGACAATTTCCCTTCTTTCTCTACCCCCCCTGCCCCATACTTGCTAAATGTTTCAATTTGCAGATTTCTATCACATTTGGGCTGGACCAGAAAACGCCCTTAAACAGACCCTGAATATCAACTTGACATACTTTGTTTTGGAAAGACATTATTCTTTAATTGGCTTGTACTTAGTGAGAAGAATTGTCGTATGTGACTGCCATTGGGTTTTTTTTTTCAAGGAAAACTCCACCGACGTCGTCCAACTCGAAAACTTTTTTGTGAGTGTGGCTAGGGTGGCGGTGAAGGAGCAGGAGGCGCTGCAATTTAGAACTACAGACAAGACAGAAATACCGAGAAAAATGCAAGTAAAATGACAACTATTTAAAAACATACACAGGAGAACAAAAATTTAAAAAATAAGCAGTTATTGAAAAAGAAGGAAATAATAGAAAAAGTGAGATGCTAAAAACAAAAATCTGACAAGCAGAATAAAAAGCAAACATCAAAGATAAAAAGAAGAACAATTTAAATTACAAGGTAAACACTTGTCGATCACTTCTTGGTAGTTGATCCATTTTTATGATCATTCATAGAATTCCCATCTTTAGGAGTGATCGTTGGTTTTTTAATATACGCCTCGCCAACTCTTACGAAAAATCCCTTCATCGACAGTCTCATATCGTCAGTTAAACTCTTTTCAAACAAGTTACTTATTAAATCATAGATATCAGGACAACATTGAATAAAATCATCATCATCGAATTGTGAAGAAGCTTGCAAGATTTCAACGATAACAGGTCTCCAACTTTGAATATTCTTTGAATGGTCTAATTCATCCAATGAACAAAATCTTTCTAAGATTGAAACACATAATGGTATCAATGTTAGTGCTATTTCTTTTCTTGTTTTCAATTCTACCTTTTCATCATCGCAATATAATCTAAACAAAATACTAATGAAAACCCCGGAAGACGCAGTTTCTTGTTTTAGTAAATTAGGCAATCTATCAATTACACCTGAATTCCATATTCTTAATCTTAAATTGTAATCCTCATTAAATTCTTTGGAGAATCTATAACTATTTTCTAACAACTTGGTTAATTTTAATAGATTGGAAACAGGAACATTTTGATAGAAGTCATCGTTATCGCTTAATTCGGATAAAATTTGAATCATATGCAACTGTAAAACACATTTAATGACAATCATTGATTTTTCTCTATTTTTTTCCATTGATGTCTTACTATTAGTAACCGTACTTTCATCACCTGAAAGGACACTAACTTGATCTTCTTCAACTTCTTCTTCTTCTTCTTCTTCTTCTTCTTCTTCTTCATCTGGATTATTTGCGTTATTGTATTCTTCTCTGCTCAATTCATTAGCTGGCTTTCCAACTTGTTTTCTTAATGGATCAGCCGAGAATAATTCCTTTGCGGCTGTTAATTCAAATAACTTGGCGAACGAATCATTTATACTTTCCCAATGCTCATCTTTGAATTTAGCAACATTCGCAATAATTAAATCTTTATAACAAGCAATACCAATCTTAGAAATACTTTCATTCTCTTGGCATATACAAGCAGTTAGTAACTCCAAATAACCCTCTAATAATGAACTCATTGGCTCAAAATAGTAAGTAAATAAACCAACCATATTTCTGAGTGCTTGGATTAAGGTAGTAGATAACCAAACTGGGTCTTCTTCTGTTGTGTCAATTTCCCAGTGTGTTTGTAAAACTCCAAATATTGGGAACAACAATTTTTTACAAATTTTGTCCCAAAAATCATCTTGAAAGTGTAATCCATTTTCGACTAATCCATCAAACATAAAATTCAACGCTTTTTCTCTAACCTCTAAATCGTCTCCACCCATAACAACGTCAAAGAATCCAAAAAATAATGGGAACCATATATGGGTCAATGCCAATTCATCAATCTGTTCTTTAGTCTTCTCTCCAACAATCTTTTCAATTCTTCTCATTGTTAATAATGATTGTAGACTGATTTTTTGGAATTTATTATTTTTGGCATATTCAGTCAAACAAATCACTAAATGTTCAAAGCCTTCTTGTTTGAAAACGGGACTGATATATTCCTTTGCAATTAAATTACATACTTGAAATCCTTTAGAGACAATTGCTTCTGAAGATGAATTTGCAGCTGTTGTTAAAATCTCTAAAATTGTAGTCCAACCTGATTTAATCTGTGGGGATTTCTTATGAATCATAACTTGGACACAATCTAAAACCATTTCCTTAACTTGTAAGTTTGGATTATTTGCGATCACAAAATCAAATGGTTTAAGGAAATCCTTTTGGAACTTAAAATGTGATAATTCTTCAAAGTTGAAAAAACGTTCACTCAATTGTCTCAATGAGTCAATTGCAAAAAACGCAATAATTGTATTGGAATGACAACCAAATTCTTTGAATCTTTCGTTCATAACCACCCATAAAGCAGACCACTGAACTCTGATTCTACCCATATTGTAATAGCAAACATCAACCATCTTTTGTAATGAATACATTCTCGGGTTCGCACTTTGGCCAGATGAATCAATCTCATCACGAGCAACATCTGATAATGCGGCAATAAAATCAAATATTCCATCACCTTCTATTTCACTTGACTTGGAAAACACTTTATCAATTGAGACGTCTAATTCGGTAAAACTAATATTTGCAATTATTTCAGGTGATAGTTTTTGATTTATATGGTGCTGGTAAGCTTGTTCTGCGATTGATGGCTTTTTACCAAACCCAAACAGACCACCTGAGTGGGCAATTGATTTTTCTGTATCTATTGAATTTCTATTTGCTAATCTTGCATTCAACAAGTCTGGCAACGCTTCAGAATCAACTCCTTGGGCTAATAATTTTAGTCTTTCTATTTGAGAGATAGCAATTAAAACATCCTTCCATGAGGTCGATAAATATGAATGTTCATTAACACCAATTTCAAGCAAAACAAATATGGCTGAAATATTCTTTAATTTTAATTCTTCGGGGTTGTTGAAGTTGCATAATTGTAGCAAAGCCCTAATAAATGATGTTCTTGCATTATTTAGATTAAAAACACATGCAATATGAATTGAAATCTTTATACCTTCTAACAAAATCTTTGCGATATCTTCATCGTCATATTCTTTGAAGGGAGCAGTTAAACCAGCTAATATAGACATCCAAACATTTTCAAAAATCGATCTAACATATTCAGGATTACTTTCAGGGGATGAGGTGTAATATATTGATTTTGAATTATTTCTGGTTGCTCTCGTCAAAGATTTAACAGTTTTTTCGGTCTTTGAAGCCATTTCCTTGGATGCTTTGGAATAAGCTTCTTTTGATAAATCTCTACCACCAAAAAATAAACCAGTTGATTGAACTTGAAAATTGTTTGAAATTAAATGAGCGTACTGTTCAGAAGTTAATTTAATTTCATTTGTTTGAATCTCTTTGTAAATACCCTCTAAAAACTCTGTAGGAAAATCTGCATTATTATTAATACCTCTGTTATTCTGAACAAACATATCTACAGTCATTGGTGATTTAACTTGATCATTATGTTGATCGGTATTCAACATAATAACAGAGTATGATAATATATAGACTGCTTCAGCATTGGCAAAAACAGTAGTTGGATTATCAGTAACATACTTCTCAGCAAACTTTAACATGAATCTATCAATCTTTTGTGATTCCCCGGGTAATCTAAAATGGTCCAAATAAAATCGTAAAGCATCTAAAAATGGTTTATCTTTAAAATCCATCAAATCAACAAATGCATGCATGATTAATATATTTTTTTCATCACCTTCACCTAAATATTCACCAACTGCTGCTTTATTTAATGAATCTGTATCTAAAATGAATTTCGCAATGCTTTCAGGTGAATCATCTTTAATAAAGTTTTGCCTAATCAACTGTTGAATACCTCTTTTTGGTTTGAAATTAAAGGATCTAACAGCTTCAGTAAATGCTGTCTTTCTTTGTTTGACGGTGTCAAATAGTATAGTAGTACTTTCTGGATTATGCAGTCCATTTAAGCTTGCACTTGAACCATCTGGCGACAAAGGAGGTTGTTGGCCAAATGAGTTAACTGAACCGTTATTAATACCTGTGGTGATACTCAAACTGTGACCAAATCCTGACGAACGAGTACCGGCCCGAGTTCTACCTTTATCTTCGATAGAGGTTGCTAGACTGGCTAAAGGTTTACCTGAAAAAGTACTTAAAGATTTTAAAAACGAAATGATACATTGGATTGAACCCATTTTTAAACCATAATCAATTGGAAAGGCTAAATTAGCATCAGGATCAGGCGGATAACCAGTTAATTTGCTGACACTCAATTGAGGAACTGAATTCAATGGATAGGTTGCTAATGATCTTGTCAAACTTTCTCTATAACTCACTTTTTGAGAAACTGTTGCCTCAGCTCTAGTTAATGCTAATCTATCTAAATAATCAACCATTTTTTCGCAGAGGTTAGGCATACTAACATCACAATCATAATTCAAGTATAATTCAACAATCGCTTTAGGATCCTCGCAAATTCTATGAATGATTTCTAGTAAATATCTTTTTTGATGAGAAGTTGACGTCTTCATTTCACCGATTGGGAAATAAATTTCCTCTAGGAAAACAGGAATCTGGGCTTTAAAGGCTTCTCTTAATTCGCAAATTATGATCCAATATATTTCTAAACTGATTTCATAAACTGGAGCTACCGGTGAGGCCGCATTTCTTGATAAAATTAAGCACAAGTATTTTCTAACAGCATCCACCAAAGCGGTTTTTTCATCGGTTGCTTTATTGACAATTAAGCAATCCTTATCTATAAAGCATTCTAAATGGTTTTTTAAAATCCAATGGATAATGTGTAAAGACAACAGCTTGGATCTCATTGTATGGGATCTCATATCAATTGATTGTGTTTCAATTGGTTTGACAGCTAGATTACTCATTGATCTAAATATCAAAAATGAATCCTTAATATATAATTCCTTAGAATTACTAAATATTTCTTCGTCAGTATATTGAATTCCTTCATTGCCACCAGTTGCAGTTGCTTCAATATCTTTTAATGTTAATTGTTTCTGGGAGTCCGTGGAAGTGGTATTAAGTTGTGGTTCGCTCAAATCAACAGGTGATATTGAATCAGCCGAATCACTAGGATTTTCTTTAATCTTTGCAAAAATGGTATTTATAATTTGAGTTAAAGTAGCCTGAGCAATTCCTTGATTGATTGGTGATAGAGACAATAAAAAGATATTGTAAATTTGTCTAATTGCTTGTAACAATGTTTTCCCATGGACAGGCATTGTTTCGTTTACTATAGCACCAGTTAACACCCTAATGACTTGTAATTCAATTTTTTCATCTGTTCCTTCACCGTCAAAACATGAAATAATCACTTGAACTGCAGCATCAATTAACAAAACTTTGTCACCTACAGATTGAACATTGGAGTTATCAACATGAGAATCCATATCAACATCGGTTTTAACGTCAGGTTTGAATTTTTTATATTCAATGTATATTGGCTGATTGAAGACATTAAAAGTAAAGATTTTGCCTAAACAATCTAATGCTTCAATTTTAGCTTCCACGCTAGAACTTTCACAAGCCAGTTTCAAAGGAGCAAAAATGCTTCCTTCATCGGGCAGCATACCAGTTTTAAGAGTTTCGATTGCCTTAGTTGCAGTTTTAATAATATCTGGATACTTTTTATTAATTTCTTTAATTGAGATTATTGATTCTAATGATTTTTTAATGAATAGTATAACGGCAGATTCGTTCACGGAAGTAGAAACTCTACGTCTAGCAGAAGAATGGGTACTACTGGCAGTTGAACTATTTCTTGCTCTAACCACTGAACTTGAAGCAGAATGTAAAACTTTTGGATAAGTTGGAGTTTGTGGTGAATCACGGGAAACGGAAACAGGAACGTCAGTATCTAAAGTAACTATCGGCGTGCCGTTAGTCTCTGAAATAGTTTCTGACTCTGCTTTCATAATAGGAGATTGTTCAGTAGCTTGCACTTCATTTGCATCTTCTTGTTGGTCCGTTATAGTCGATTTTTCAGCGTCGTGATCTTCATGCTCATAGGTATTAGGTGTTTCGTGTTCTTTTGAAGGAGAACTTGGCGATGTCTCTTTCGCTTCTCCGGTGACAGATGTAGCGGACTGTACGAGGTCTGTTTCTAAGACAGGAGTGTCAGCATTGGTATCAGACATGGAGGTTTGAAACTATGACAGCAGTTAAATAGAGAGACCAGGGGATAACAATCTTTATAGTGGTGCTTGCTTGGTCCAGTGCAATAACCAATTTTGAGAACTATTTTATCGGCTACGCACATAGACCAGCGCGGGTGGAGAGGCGCGGGCGGCGCAGGGTTTTAATGATCCATTGAAGAAGTTTACCGATTCTAGTTTTGAGGGGGGTCCTATATTTTTCCATTTCAATGATTTATTTTCAACTACCGAAAGATTTTCGATCGTTGTAATTCTTAAGTTTGAGGAAACTAGGGCTTGCTGAAATTTAACGTTAAATAAAACGAAGATAAATCAAAAAAAAAAGATACTCAAATGAATGGCTCTAAAATTACATCATTCAAAATAACATATATTTTTTGATAAAATATGTTATGAGAGATAAAAGTAAGAAAATCAAAATACAGCATGATATATGAATTTTAGAAATTATGAATCAAGTTGCTATTTTATTTTACATATTCTTTCTACTTCAGCTAGAATACGTAATTGGAAATTTTACTTTTGTTAAAGAGCGGCTACTATCAAACCCAAAGGTAAAACATAAAACCAAATTAAATATATATAGAAGAAAGACAAACGAATAGGAATAAAAATAAATAATTTAAATAAAACAAAATTAATATAGAACTATATATTAATTGACTATGAATATAATTTTAATGCTATAATGTACAAATAAAAGAAAAGGATTTTTTCTGTTCTTAACTTAATCTTAATATAATTTCATCTCATCAAATTTTCTATCCATTTTCTCGTGATCAAAATCCATGTTACTAGCTGAATCAGAAGGGAAGGGATAAGAAGTTAACCTTTGCTCGTTTTCAGCAAGAGAAGGGGAAAATTTATTTGTGCCACGACCAGGTGAAATTATACCTTCCATATCAGTATCTGAAAAATCAATATGAATCTCTGGTGGTTTAGGAATGGTTAATGGCGATGAGCTTTCATTTGAAAAAGATAATCTTTTAGAAGGCGAATTGTAATCTAATTTAAGTTTACGTTTATTAGGCGAATCTTCTTTGTTTATTTCACTTACTATGCTTGAATTATTAAAAGTAAAAACTGAATTTTTAATTGGCGATGATGGTCTCGAATTTGAAGGTGATTTGACGCTAGGTGCAGGGTGTAGTTGTTTTGAAGTTGTCGAGTCGCTTGGTTTAAACGAATTATGAATCTGTTGCAGGGAGGGATATCGAAATGGAGAATTGTTTTTTGTAGATTGCGAAACTGGCGTATTGTTTGAAGGTTTTTCTCTATCTATGTTAAAGGAAGTTGTATTTGGCTCAATGACATTAGCGTATTGGCTAGCAATATTAGATGGGTACATCCACTTTTCTTGTCTAGAAGAATTTGTATATTTTGGAGTACTATTGCTGGCGCTTTTCATGGTAGTAAATCCTAGTGAGCTTTCTGAAGAGATGGAAACTGGCGATGCTGAAAATCTGTCACTCTCCATGTTTAGTTTTTTATTCAGACCACTCATAGGTGGTATTCTAGTAGTTGGAAGTGGGGTAGGCTCTGGGACATGTGGATCTGCATTTGAGTTAGCCAGATTTATGTGATGATCAATTGAAGACATAGAAGAATAACTAGTACCAAATTTATTATGAGATGGATTTTCACTAGGTGAACTACTAGTTCCTCTTATGAGGTGGGGTGGTCTAGGAGATGTGCCATGGTGCAATATGGATGATAAAAATCCAGGTTGAGAAGTGTTCTCACAGTTTCTTGTTTCTCTTGTAGATCGACTTTCATTAGAGTTAACTCTTTCGTTTGTACCTCTTGAACTTGCAGTATTAGTTGTTGATGTAGATGTTGATGTACTTCTCTCTGGGGATGAGATTGTCGATGATGAACCTGATTTCGATGAATCGGGTTTACCTTTGTTTGTTCTGAGTTTAAGTTTTCTTCTTAAAGGTTTTAAAAATGATGATTTCTTTACAGGTAATGAATTGCTTGAAGAATGTGAAGACCCTGACCTAACTGGAAGAGTCGATTCTTTGGTAGGTAAATTTTTGATTACTTGAGGTTCATTTGAAGATAACCTATGATGGTTGTGATGATTATGGTAGTCCATATTAATATTTTTATTATTCTGATTTCCTAAAAATAGAGTAGAATCGGTAGTAGTATTTGCAGGGGTGTGCCCTTGTATTATATCTGATGCACTATTTCTATGATTTTGTAGGTGATGAGGATGTGGGGGCACTTGCAACCCGTGAATCACCGGATTTGCAATAGACATATCTATCAATGGAGTTTTCATTTTATCTTGGCGGGGATCACAAATTTTATTTTCTTGAGTTCTGATAAAGGGCCAATATACATTCTGCCTTAGTAGTGATAAAACCAATTTCTTTGCCTTTAATAAAATAATAGGATCATGTATACTTTCAAGATCATTTGAGTTTTGGAGATGTTGCTGGTTATGATATTGATCTTCTCTCAACAGTTCATCTCTTGAATCATAAGGTAAATTAATTTCTTTCAATGATCCTTCATTTATATATGTATCTATGATATTATTCCAAAATTGCTCTAGCTTTGTGTACTTCTTCTTCAGATTTGGACGAAGCTGTTTCAGTGTGGATTGCTCTTCTTCTTCATCGTCAACATCATTTTCTTTGTCAGTTTGATCAGAATCATATTCTAAGTCAAACATCATATCTTGATATTCAACAGAATTTGAATGTAAATGAGAATGTGCATATGGAGATGTTGATCTCAACCCAGAATAATGTAACTTTGGTTTATTAATTACATTTAAATCTTCCACCTGTGAAATTAAATCTTGTTTCAATGCTAATCTTTTACATTCAACTGAAAGCATGTGACATGGCTTATTGGTTTGTTTATTCCATAACTTTTCGTATTCATGAATATCTAATAAAAAGTCCAAATTTTCTTGACAGTGTGCTTTTTCGATAAATTTCATAAAATTTTCACAGTTGAATAAATTTTGGTCTTTTAAATCTGTCCAACAAACAGAATACCTATTGTTTCCATCTGGAGAAACCATAAGAGACTTATATAGATTCTTGTTGTTAACCTGTTCCGGATAGCATAAAAATACCAAATCTTCTAAAGCCAAGGGTACATAAGAACGCTGGTCATTAGATATTGCAGAAACTGGAGATGCATTTAAGGAAGAGTCAGTGGAGGATGAGGTAGATAAGGGAGGAGGGGACGTGGGCAAGTAAGACATGGGTAGGGGCATAGTCTATGTTTGCCTAGAGATTTGGAAGAAATAACAAATAATTTTATGGGGTCGATGATTATAGCAACTGTTGTTGATGTATATTTGAAGGGCAGTTCCTTGCAAGATCCATCCGTTGTTCGTTTGTACGTACGTAATGCAGATCTTTGCACTAATAAAGGGTTAAATTTTTTCTTGTTTTCTAGAACAAAAATCTACATGTGTGGTGCACAGGTGTTCACGAGGAAACTGTCACGTGAATGTTAAATCACCTGACAAAGATCATACTATTGGCCGCGCCACAACTTGTTGAAGTTGATGGCGGTGCTACCCCAGGTCCGCTCTTGTGAGCCGAAGTTAAAGTTGCCCTTTTTATAGCCCCCTTGTGCACCTCATGTGATTGTCGTCATTATCGTCATTATTTCTTTGCAAAACGCCACATCCATAACCTTTCCCTAGGCAATCCATCCTGATAAAATTCCCTTTGCTATTGGAACCTATCTATCTCATCCTATTTTGATTTTTGGCTACATATGTCAAGCAACAATTCAAGTATTGATAACACTGATAACATTGATAACACTCTCAATGATGCAGTTACAACTTCAACTTGTTCTTCCTCTAACAATTCTGCTGGTAATATGAAATTTTTAGATGCCCTTATTTTGATTAAAGAATCTGTCAGAGATGAGTCCACAGCAACTAATTCTACATCTCATTTAAATTGTCCTCCAAAGTCTGTAGTTGAAAAATTAACTCCTATTGGTAAACACAAGAGATCTTCTTCTTCTCTTGATGACTACAAAGAGCATCAGTACAGAAAGACGCAGTATTTAGATGATAAGATTGCCAAAGTTAGTAACTATACTGCAAAAATTGACAACAAAATTCAATTAAATAAGCATAAACAGAATCAAAGGGTTTTGAAACTCAAAGAGAAACTCGATAATGCTGCTATTAACAGGGAAAAAATTTTAGATGAACGAAAAAAAACAGCTAGATTAACTTCTGAATTCATTCTTAAAAATAATCTTTCTAGTAATCTTAGCCTTTGTGGTACCCCAATATGTTCAATGTCAGCGGGAATCTTAGGTATAACCGATGAAAATAAAGATATCTTTAATTTTGAAAAAATACGAGAAAAACGAAAAAGTGATGAAGCACTGGTAGGAAATACTTTATTTGATTTTACGGAAGAGTTTGCAAACTTTGAAATAGATACAGGTTTGAGTTGGTTGGATAATCTAGCAAACTTAAAAATATTTAGGAATTTTGAAGAAGTTTATCAGAATGTTGATACAAGTTGTTTGACTGCGTTAACTAATAGTGATTCCATACGTAAAGTAGTAGCTGCCCTTTTAAAATCGGAGTTAAAAGTTTCTTCTAATGGGATATTTTCCGATGACTCCGAGTCTAATGCGGTAACTTTATTGCGTGCCTTGAGTGATGTTGTGATAAACTCACATGAATCTGATGCTGATAAAGCTTTCGCGAATTTTGATGAAGGAGATCCTATTGTTCGCTCGTTAGCGATAGATGTCCCCATATTGAAAGTTGAAAGAATGGATCCAGATAATAGAAATTATGTTAAAAAGATGTACATTAGGTCGTCTACAATGACACTAAAATCCCTTCAAAGTGTTTTAGATAATCCACTAGAGAAGGACAACTATCAAAAATTTAAGCTAAGATATAAAACTTTTTTTGTCCCTTATTTTTCATTATATTCATTTTATTTCGATATAAATATGTTTGTGCAAACTTGGAAGTTTCGTGCAAGTATTATGTATCAAATGGAGTATACGGATAGATTGATGGGACTTCAAAAAGCATATATAGATGAGAATAAACAAAATATTTCAGTTGGAAGTTGTTCGCTTCATAAAACAAATGCTCAGTTGTACCAGTCCTATTATAATGATATGCAAAAACGAATTGAAAGTTTGGATTTTGTATTAGATAAACTCAAAAATGAAAGATTGTATCATATTGATGCTCTTAAAGATAGTAGAGACAAACAATTATATAAAAGAGCTAAACTTAGAGCAATTGAAATGTTTGAAGAAATGTTGTTGGATGGTAGAACGCTCTTGGAAGACATTAATAAATATACAGGGATTTCTGTGTATAAAGTTGAATATATAAAAAATCAATTCATCTTAACTTTAAATCCATTAACTAATGCAACCACTTCTATTATTGGAAAGTATAAGTCACCGGATTCAGATTTTTGGAGATTGTCATCATTAACAAAAGTGCTGATGGAGGTGGCAGGGGATTTTTATATCCAAAAGGATACTAAATCATACACACGTATTAAAGACCCAAACCCTGCTTATGCTCTAAAGACTATGCTCCATTGTTCTCAGTTTGATTTATATCACAGGAAGGCGATCATTAATGATTGGATTGATGATGAATTTACTTACCCATCTTTTTGCTTCTCGTATGATCAATGGAGGAAATTCGTCCTTGAAGTATATTACAGGTATCATTGTCAAGCAAGCAAATATGAAGATTCGGTGACTTTACGAACAGGAAGGAATCTGATAAAGGAAGCAAAAGTCTTATCAGAAAGAAAAGAAACCAATAGTTTTCATGAATTTATTATTGATCATATTATACATAAAAAGGAACACGGTGCTTTTAGTGATCCTGATGATCCTGAAATCATCAAATTCATGGGAGATATTGACAACATTAGAAAATGGCTACACTTAATGACTTATGATACAGGTTTAACTTTAATATTAAATAAATTGAAGATACTTTATGCCACTAAGCCAAATTTAGTAATCTGGGATGACATAGACTTAATGGTGGAAACAATTTCCGTAATTGCACCTGTTATGGAAACTTGTCTTTATGCTTTACGCCTTGTTCGTAGAAAGTATACAAATGGCTTTTTAATATACTTCAAAAGAGTATATCCACATGAAGAAAAAGAGGATATTTCATTCAAAGAGGATGGCTTCTATCATACTGTTATTGAGTTGTCTAATTCAGAAAATATTATTAATCAATTTGAAGGAATAGCATTATTAGGAAACATTGAAAAAATAAAATATAGGTTTAACACATTCTTTGATAATTGTTTCAAAATATTAATGGCAAAAACATATGAAATGAAACTACCTGACTTTTTGTTTGAGGAAGCTGAAATAATGAAAAATTACAGTAATGATGAAAGAAAACTCCAAGGTTTTGATTTTATAAATCGTTTTCTGCATTTATTGAAAGATAGTATTGTATTTGGTGGTTCATCCCATATACGAGCATGCTTGTCTTTCCTTAGAAGTGAACAACTCATTAGACATAATGAAGGTACTATGTTTTTCTTAAATTATTCAAATATAAATCAACGCTATCAAGCTGCTAACACAAAGGTTGCAAACGGTGATGGCCATCAACTGCCTTACTTAGCTCCAGTTACGTTTAAAGTGATGAAACAATTTAAAGATATCCCACTAGGTAATACTGCGGTGCCAGAGTATACTAAAAGGCTTTTTATTGGTTGGTTGGCATCAATAAAGATTTTTGATTCATCCTTTACAGAATTAAAACGTGAAATCGAAGTCCCAGAAGTGTTTGAAGGTTATGACATGAGGATTAAGAAGCTTGTCAAATCTAAAGGTATTCTAGTAATGTGCGCTTCAGTTCTTACACTTTTAAAAATTAAGATCAATCCGTTAGATGACTTCAAATTCAACGAGGAACTTTCTGTTGGGGTTGCAAAACTTATTGACTTTAATATGTTCAGTAAAAGACTTTTTGAATTTTGTATCAAACATTATCCTCATTGTTTCACTGTTGAATCACTAACGTGCAGAATTGTTAAGTGCCTATATGAATCTATCACTTTAAAGCAAGTGAATTCATATAATTTCACAAAGAAAGAATCCCGGAAGTATATTTATAACATTTCAAAGACATTATATATAAAGGTGATGAAACCAGAAATTGAATCTATTATTCATCAGTCTTTATTTTCTGTATCTGAAGGAACCATTCAAAAGTTGATAAATAATTCAGTTCATGATTTATTAATATTATACAATTTCAAAGAGTGTGATGAAAGTTGGCTGCTAGGTAACTCAAATGATTTGAAGGTTCTTTATGGTAGATTCAATTCTGAATTTTTAATATCTTCATTAGCGGACATAGTTGAGGAATTTAGTAGAATTCTTGCTTTAACAGTTAGATTTTATGAACTTGCTTTAAAATCAATGTGTGAAGATTTTCATGAAGTCTATATTAATAGATTATCGGAGTTTCGGGTATAAAGATATCAGCTATACATTTTCAGGGGCTTGATTTGTTTTTTGTTTTTTAGTAAATTTAGAGTGGACTATATGATTACAGTTTAATTTTGTAATGATTTACACATAATATATATTTTTTGCTTTGTATACTCTTTCTTTCTTTTTTATCTTTACCTTTGAGAAATGGGAGCTACGTTACATTGGGATGGGTCTGGGTTTTTGTTTTGGGTAATTATAATTTACATTCATTCTAAATACACTAATTTAATTGACTTCCCGATTGAAGCCTCATAAAAACTAATTTTGGTTTTGTAGAAATTTGCTTCTCGAATGCTGTTTTAGGTTCAATTCTACAACTTCAACCAAAGAGTATGATCGAGCGTACGCCTAGGTCAACTTTTTAACAGATTTGCCTAATATAGCCGGATCCTAAAACATTTGATTTTTAACTGAGAATGGATTAATGTTTGGCCTAACAGAAAAGTGTCTATCAATTAGATGTACTATATCTAATCATATACATATAAATACGGTCGTTGCAAGTGAATTTTGTGCACCCGTCAGGTGTTCATTGTGTCAAATTTAATGACATATAAGGCTGGAAAGTTAGATAACGTAGGTAGAATAGTTGATATGTTTATAAAGAATGTAGTATCATGAGGGCCAAGTCATTTTTGGCTCAGATAAAGCAGGTATTAGGCAAAATAGCAATGTTATCGCGGAGCAGTATAGATTCCCCTTTTCATTTGAATATTTCGACTCCGGAGGGGGGCATGCCACCAACAACTAAACTCAGTGGCAGATCACGTATTAAGGATAAAAGACACCTTACTTTAAGTATTTTTGCTTTTCACAAAATCATGAATGAATTGATTGTCCTTATATTTATTATTTCCTTTTAATGCCGATTTTAGGTATCTACAAAAAATAGATAAACAGCAGAACTGAATACAAACATTACCTATCTCACAGAATTATTTCCACTTTTTTAGTAGTCCCAAAAGCATCTATAAATCTTGATAGTTTTCCTCCACAATTAGCGTTGAAAATTTAAATCTAACGAAACATCGTAAGAGGATGAGTGAGTTGCACAATTATGATCGGCGGTGTCGGGTAATAAAGCAAGTTATGCATATATCTGGAAAACTTTAGACGATCCTTGCGGTACAAGTTTTGTATATATACAGGATCTATCCTATACACTAAATATGCAAATTACTATCTGACCTATCGTCTATTCTGTTTTCAAAGTGTGCAGGCATATATTTATAGCTGCAAAAACTAAACATACCAGAAATTTTGTAGTTATTATTCAAGTATACAACGTACGTACTGTAATTTTGAACCTATATGTGCCATTCGGGCGTCTTCCAAATTTTTATGCGGCTAACGTCTTGTTTCCGGTCATGGACTTTTCGATGCGTATTGGCTATTACGTGGGCTGTACCATTCCTCTCTTAGCGGAAGATAGGGAGCATCCAATACAGTTGAATTATAGCATTTATAGATTTTTTTAATCATACTTTAATATTTAGTATTATTGCATTATTACATATAAAAATAAAAAAACTTTGAATGTAAAGTGAGCCGGGAAGGAATGCATGATTTAAGATAAATAGAGCAAGTTGAACTTCATTCAAAAACTCACTTTTTTGTTTCTACTTTATTTTCAATCATCTTAATATTAATTTCTGGTATATTACTAAATCTAGATTATTAAGTTGCAAATTTGAGCTAAGGTGGTAAAGAATAAACGCAAATTGGAATAACTCTATTCTCTCTCAATTTGTAACTCTTCAACTTCAATCAAAATTTTATAAAATCGGAAACCTTACTCAAAAGCAGAAACTTTTGATAAACAAAAATAAATTGCAAGTTCACCGCACCATTGCAAAGTACTGGCTTATGGTTTAATATGTACAGAGAACTTGGCCTCCCAAAATTTTCTCACTATCTTTGACAGTGGTGGCAAAGAGCCCAGCTAGAAAGGTCATAGAGACCGGAAAGGTTTCATTGATAACTCTAGAAATCAAATTGGTTTTCTTAAAGTAATGAAATTGCACTTGGTATTGTGGTTATTACAATATCATATTTCGAGACTCTATTTTTGGGAATAATATGCCGTAGATATTTCAAATTGTTTTTCTGTACGTACATCGAAGGAAAGGATCTTCAAGTTTATATATTACATTTACATATATATATATTAACTGACACTTTCCAAAGTTTTGTGTCTTGATTTCTTACTTTAGGTTAGCTTAGATTTTACCGAAATAGAAATTTTAAGGATTTTTTCGACTACTGTACAAAGTATATCAATGGCCTCATACCGAATAGTATATTACCATACATTCGAAATTATGGCTGTCTTGCCTATATTTGACCTACAGGATTATGTTTTGAAATCTAATGTTTCTCCTAAAAAGTTTGAATTCAAGAGTTATTTGACTCAATCTGTTGCTTATTGCTATGAAGAGGTATTGTTTAGGAAATTTAGTTAAGACTTTCTACTACTTAGGGGAAGATAGTGCCCAAACCCGTGCACCACGTTACACTTGCTTTCTAGGGAATGTATCTTTGTATATGTCCTCGCATAGGAATACTACTATATCCTCTATTCTAAGGGTTAATGCCTCTAGTATAATGCTTACTAAAAGAACCCTGGTCAATTTGGTACCAATATCTATAACTATCTAAAGATACATTACGACACTTTTGTTAGATCTGCTCAAGGCAAGTAGTCAATAAAAGATTGTCATGATACATCGCAATCAATGCATCAGTATGTATATGCTAACCATTTAACCAAGCATTTTAGATATTCCGAATTACTAGTAAACTGAAGCTAAACCAATTTTCAATTGATACATTAGTTAATCTAGCACTTGGCACTCGCAGAAGATTTATCTTATAGCTCGAACTTTATTTTTTAACAGCAAATCTTTTAAAAAATAATTACAAACGAAGTATAAAATAAAATATAAGTTTCCTAAATTTGTTCGGCAATAAACACATCAATATCAACTTCATTTAAAGGTGCAGTACCAGAATTGTTAACTTTATGATTTTTCTGTTCTTCCCTTATTTCCATTCTCTTAAGTTTACTTAAAGGACCCCAACCATGAACAGGAGGATTCAATCTAAATGGTTTCAAGAACCTAACACAATTTTTAAAACTGTCACCCAATGTAGAAATTTCATGGACTATATCTTCTGTACAAATAACTCCATATTCTCCTAATTTATCTTCAATCAAATTATTGTCATTAAGAGGAACTGTTTTAACCTTATTATCATCTTCGGTATCAATTATTTCGACAGTTGCTCTTTTTTGGACAAGCTCTCTAATAGTTGCTAATGATGGTGATCCTATCACAATATATGGATTGATTAATCTTAATAATGGTCTAACAGTAGAATTGACTTTAATGAATGTTCCTGTGTATAAAGTGTCTAATCTTAATAGAGATAACACTTTCTTGGCCTTAGATGGAACCTTAGCACCAACTGGACCTGGAACTCTAAAGACAAATTGTAGTGAATCCTGTTCTTCGTCACTTGAATGTGATTCTTCTGTTAAATCTGCTTTTAATTTGTTTTTCAACTTTTCATTTTCAGTTATTCTCTTTATTCTGTATCTTTCCCTTTCGGATGATCTATTCTTAGCAACGAGTGTTTCAGCTCTAATAAATTTACTCTTTCTGTGTTGAAGTTTCTTTCTCTTTATTTGTTCAGCTTTTGCTTTAGCTAGTTGTTGCTTTTCTAAACGTAATCTATCGGCGTTCTTTCTCTTTTTCAGTAAAACTTCTGGATTTGAATTTAGCTTTCCAGTTTCAACCGGTGTAGCTGCTGTATCGGACATTATATGGGAATTAAAATATGTTAGTTAAAGGATTAAAAGTTGATCAAATAATAAATTGAAAAGTTTAAAAAAAAAAATAGAGAAAATAAAAATTTATCTTGTCCGAGATCCGGCTAGCGGCACAGCCGTATATACCTACATGCTACGTAATCGCTAGCGTAAGCTTTGCACTAAAGAAAAAGGCTTTGAACAAAAAAGAGACCTTTAAGAACTAAGTTATAATATACAAAATCTAAAACACAAATTACATTGGTGCTCATCCTACTCCACTATAGACCGATTAGTCAACTCCAGCTGTTTAGTTCTCAAACTACGCAATGAAGTAATTAACAAACCTACAACTCCAGTAAATCCTAATTTCTCTAATTCTTTTAAAATTTCTAACCGAAAGAAATCAAAATCTTCCACTAACAAGCTCGACAGGGAATTACCACTTTCTTTAATCCAATCACCTTGATTAACCAATCTATTAAATTGAACTGAATCTAAAGGACCAGCCATTCTAACATCCGCATCATTATTATCCTCCAAATCTCTTATAATCTTTGTAATTATTGAAGTAAAACCTGGTGAATAAAAAATATCGAAAGTTTTCCTTAACTGATGCTTTAAATCATCTTCCTGAAAGCTTAAATGGTCGATATCAATTTCGCCTGCCTCGGTCTCAGTATTAAATGGCTTATACACATTTCTGTAGTAAGTTTGTTTTATTAATTTTTCGATGAACTCCATAGGCAACAAGAAACCTTTGGCTATTGCTCTTTCATTTTTTTCAAATGCTTTATCACGCCATAGGATGTTACAAAAGTCCATGACGAATGTGTTATGGACAGATTTCAAGTTGGCTAGTTGTGACTCCGTCATTTCGTTTTGAATTAAGCTTGTGCTTGTAAATCTAGAAGTGATTGTAGAACCAAATTCACTGTAGTACTTTTTACAGTACGTGATATGTCCTGATACTTTATCTATTAAAATTGGATTGCCACTAAAGTATATATGATATATTAGAATTGGTGGCAATATCAGATTGGTGATTCTGATCTTGCTGAATGGAAGAGTATGTAGAAATTGAATGAGGGAAATAAACGAAAGTAATATATTTGAATCGTCAAATCTAGGGGGTTCTGAAGATAAGAGTTCCATGTACTTTCCAATCAAATTTTCAATTATATTATTGATGGTCAACCATAATATATCTTCATTTTCACCAAAGTCATTATTTTGAGTTTGTTCCTGAGCGTCATTTTCATAATGTGCTGTGTTTTTGGATATCCAATTTTCAAATAAGCTAATTATTGAAAGTGTAAAACAAGCAAGATGTGTTTCGCTTTTTGTATATGCTTCCATGAGTTCAAAATATGTTTCTTTGAATAAGTCCCACTCTATGTATTCCAAATAAGGTAAAAATTCCCAAATCTTTAATATTGATAATTTGTCAGATGTATTATTTGTTTCAACATTAATTTCCTTCTTAATTATATTTAAAATTATATCAGGAATTCTTAAAGTATATCTTGTGATGTAGAGCAACGCTTCAAATATAAATGCATCTTCATCTGACACTACAAATTCATTATTTTCCAGATAAGTGTATATCCAATCCTCGATTGTTCTAAAATCGTATATGTTCAGTAGAGTGCAGTGAGTACTTAATTTTAATGAATAGTTAGATGAGTTAGGTAGGAGGTGTTGAGATTCTTCAGATAATTCTAGTTGTTTTGAAACAACCTTAGATATATTGTTATAGTATGTCAACAGACGTCCTTTCTGATTTGGTACTTCATATTGATTCAGATTGGATAAGAAAGAATGAACTGAAAGACATAGCTTAACGTCAGAGGGAGTCAGCATTTCTTTAGTAAAACAATCGTTGATGAATGTACTCAAAGCTTCTGAATTATTGAGCTTCCGTTTCTTCTTAAGGGTTTCTGAAATAATAGTCTGGATAGGAGTTGCAACAGGATTATTATTGTTATTAATAATACTCAAATGTTTCTGTTCATCAATTAATAATGTTAGATAATTCATTAATTGAACATAATTTTGTAAGTTTTTTTTGAAAATTTTCAAATTAGAATCTAGTTCTGTTATTTCCGGGACACTTAATGAATAATTTCCATGATCAAATCTTAAGAAATTTAATTTAATTTTAATTAAGTCATCAATCGATTTAGAATTAACAACGCCATATGAGTACTTACTCAGTCTTTCATTTTCAATTAAATTGGTAATTTTATAATAATAATCATCAAATACAATTGAGCTTGATTTTCTGAATTTCAACATTTTCTTGAAAACTACTAGTAAAGGAAGTATTAAAACAGAATCCTTTTCATATTGTTCAATTGCCAAATTCAACTTATATGTATTTAAGAAAAACCAAATTTTGAATTCTGGATCGATTTCAGGGGCCAAATTTATTAAGTATATTAACAACAATACTATATTCTTTTTTATATATCCAATATTGATCAAATTAAAAATAAATGATGACAATTTTAAGAAGCGTTTATCAAACTTAAAATTATAAAACTTTAAAACCAAAAATTCAGATAATTTAATTTGAATATTTTTGTGCAATGCTTTACCAAAATTTGAATATGAGCTTAATTTAAAACTTGAAAGTATTTTGAAAAAAGTATTAAAATCAATTAATTCATAACAATGGAGAAATTTTATAATTTTCAGTTTCACTGACAATTTGACCCTTTTCGTGTTTGTGGTATCCAAAACGATATCCAATAAATCATTCAATTGGGTTAAGCTAATTCCATAGGTGGGTATCACTAATGACAAGTCGTTAACTAGTTGGGCACAGTCTTCGTTCACTGAGGGAGATGCAACGATCGACTCCGTTTGGTTCAACTTCTTCAGTTTGTGAATCGACTTGCCAATGAAATCATAGTATTTACTGGACCTCTGATACCAACTGAGCGACATGTATGAGACTTTGTGGTGTCCTAACTATCTGGCCTTTGTTATTGTTTTTGTTGTTTACTATTTATTGAACCTAAAAAATGGTTCACGGCGTACACGTAATTTTTTATCACTGGGACTAAGACTACATACAATAAATACAGAAATAATATATACAGGTTTGAGAATACAATCATTTGTTGGATATAGCTTTCATATACTCATTGAACTCCTTCTGAAGGTCAAACGAACCCAGATCACATAAATCTTGAATCATTTCCGTGCTTCTGTCCCTGATAATACCCTCAACCGTAAGCTCATTATCAAAACTCTTCTTTAAAGATTGCATTTGCCTCTGTGAATCCAGTTTCTTTTTTAAATCTCGCATTGAGTATGGGTCAACTCTAAGAAGTTGATTTATCTCCTCTTCAGTCATATTAATATTTGGGTCTGAATTCACCTCTTTTAATTTTGTATTTGCTTCTTCTGAACAATATTTAATAACGTTAACCCTTTGAGACCATTGAGAAAACAAAAGTTGCTTTATAAATGGTACACAAGGAGAACCACCTCCAGTGTAGTATTCAGGGGGATTATCTTCATGATGATTTAAAAGGCTGTTTAGTTTTGCCTTCAAATTGTCGTCTGAGCTTCGTCTTGAGAGCTTTAAAAAGTTATAAAGAGATTTCTGGTCTGCCAAACATAGAGAAGGCGTGTGCTCTATCTCTCTTGGGATCTCTCTGCTAGCTTGAGACGAATCTGAAGAGGCCATGATAGTGTTTCTGTTCCACATATGTTCTTACTTGACTGCACTCACTAAACTCCAGAGCGAAATTTGTTCTAGAAAAGTTTGAAGTTGACAGTGATACCACAAAAGGATCATCTGTCCTTTTCTATCCAGAAACACTGCTTCTACACTAGCCTTTATCATCCATGAATGCATACACCTTCGACCAGTCAAGAACGCTAGGAAACCAGAAGTACAAATCTGGAAACTATGGTGCAGCTATAGTCCACTACTCAAACTGTATTAGTATAAACCCTGAGGCTTACGCTTTATACTGTAATAGAGCAGCTGCCCTAGTCAAGTTGGATTCAATGGAAGAAGCAAAATCGGACTTGAAGAAGTCTTTAGAAATTAACCCGAACTATATTCCAAGCTTATGCCGGTTGGCATTTATTCAGCTATATGAGGGTGATACTATTAGTTCATTGGAGAATTACGTAAAAGCCGTCTTAGTCTGTTCCAGAGAAAGAACCCAGTTGGAAGCGTTTAAGAGCCAACTTGGATTGTCAATCAGATTAACAGAAGCTCGTGCAAGACAGCAAGGTTACGGTAATGAATACCTTGATGAAATCATTCCTGATAACGTTAGAATACTTTTGGATACCTATAAACCTTTAAACAATACCTTGGCAAGACAAAGAAACGCCACTGTGATTGATGGAAGTGGAAATAATGCAAACAATAGATCAGCTGGTAGCTCTACTTTCCAATTACCGTTATTTGGGCTCACAGCAAGAACAGATAGAAGAAGAGACAATAATCAAAATGCCACTGGAAATAACGCAAGTACAAACACAAACGCAAACCCGACTAATACAACATCAACCACAAGTTCGACAATTTACGGAACATCAGGACCAAACACTGGATTTTCCATTTCAGTTACTGGAATGGAAGTTCCTCCCCCAGGAAGCACAGATATTGGAGAATATTTTAATAACGTTATCATGCCAATAGTTAATGGTGCTGTTCAAGGAAACTCTAATGGAAATACCACTACCGCTACCATAAACACCAATTCGACAACAGGAAACAATAATACTACAAATACTACCAGAGCAACCGCCGGCAGTCCCGACGATAGAATGGATACCAATCCAGATGGCGTTCCAGTTACAACCGTTGAACAACAAGAACCAGTTCAAGGGACTACAGCTCAGTCTATACCAATCACTCAACCAGTCCAAGAAGAGCAACCAGCGAGTACTGTCCCTTCTTCTAATGAACAACCTCAAACAACTCCAGCTCCTCCTTCAATCCAACAGCAGCACCGTCAAATCCATGAAGTGATGATGAACCGACTTAATCAAGCTTCCCAAGATTATGCACAACGTCAACGTCAAAATAACTTTCAAAATCCGATTGATGCAAGATCATTTGCTGCAAGTCTGGCGGGTGCATTTATCAATCCACAATCAGCTAATTCTACTCAGGTTAGTCCAATTATCAGTATAAACACTCCCGCTAGTGCCATTTCTGCTAGTACTTCAACCAGCAACACAAATGCAGCAACTAGTGGTACTCAACAAAGTCAACCAAATAATCAGCAAGGTTTTAATTTAGGTAATATCATTAATGGTATTGTAGGACAGGTAGTTGGACATAATCAACAAAACGAACCAGCCGATGATTTAGATTTGGATTAGTGTATATAAGTATTTCGATCAGCCCGGCGTCTACGGTATGATATGTTTTTGTACTTTTTGTGATTACTTTATTTAATAGAGCAGAGCGAAATAAAATAAGAAGTTGACTAACTAAATTCAAGGTCGATAAGAAGAGGGCAACGAAGATAAAAAATTACCTACACTAACCAAATGAACTTCAGTCAACCATTTGTTACCTGTGGAATCTGCCATTGTCCTAATGACGGATCATCTTCTTTATATTTAACTTCTTGTGCTCACATACTATGCTCAGATCATTTAAACATTGGTACGAAAAGGAAGGCCCTTTATCAGACTACTTCAATAGTAACTTTTCTTTAATACTAACGAGCCTTGCTTAATAGATCCTTCACAAACAAAATATATAAAGCATCTAGATCAATTTAAAGTTAAATGCCCAGTGTGCTCAAATGAAAATATATCAATATTAGAAATTAATGATAACTTACCAAATGAGCTAAAGAATTATTTCAAACCCTTTCCGAATCAATTAGAATTTTTTTTTGCTATCTCACAATTTCAATACATTGGTATGATTGAGAATTTAGAATTTCAACAAAAAAAAGTAAATGGATTGAATTCAAAAGTTAATAAATTAAAAGAATTACTAGTTCAAGCAAAAGATGAAATTAATTTAATGAATTCAATCAGGAATGAAAATGAAGCCTTAAGGAAACAGAATTCACAGTTGAAACAACAGATAGGAATGATCACATTTAATGGTGGTTCTGTTCCAGGGTCAGGTTCAAGTTTAAATAACAAATACTTGGATAAAAGGCCAATTACCATAGATTTAACTGGTGGATCAGATAATTCTAAGGAAATGAATGAAATTTTTGTAGATAATATAAGAAATGATAAAAGGCAAAGAGGGACTTCAAGTGATTATCAAAGTTTTGTTTCTAAAATTCAAAAATTTTCATCATTAAAGAAAATACCAGATTCCCAACAACAATCGCAACAGTCAAATAATCGCCAACAACCACTTTCAAGAATGAATTCATTTACAATACAGGCAGAATCAACTAACCAAACGGCAATTACTTCAAATCCACCTTCAGGCTACCAAAGGAATCGTCAAAAGATGTCAGTTGTACCTATATCACCCGTAGCTTCATCAAGTAACGGAGCAACAAGGGGATCAAGTAATTATTGTAGCCAAAATAGCCATAGTGGTGAAGATAGACAAACAAGCTTTCCAACTTCAAAATTGAGGGGATTTGGCAATACAAGCAAGAATATCAATACTCTAGGAGGATTTAGATCTAGCAAATCACCATCAACAGGCATAATTACTGCGGGAGCCTCACCGTCATTTACTGCTATCCCTAATAAGAATTGTAGACCAACTGGTATCAGATCTATTTCATTAAAGCCACCACAAACCACTAAGAGAAATTGTGGCAACAGCATTGGCGCTACAGGTAGAAGATTGATTACATCAAGTAGTTTAAACGGATTTAATGGTCGTGCAAGTAATGACAAAAGACGGGAAGCTAACAGTGGATTTTTTGGTAATCGTTAATGTTAAGTAATAATGAGAACTTGCTTTATTCTTTTCTATTTTATGTGTATTATGCTGGTTATCTTTTATTATTTTTAGTTAATTTGTAATATTCTTTTGCTTGTATTCCAAGACTTATACAGCATTAATATAATTTTTATGAGTATATTAAATTATTCAATAAATAAAGGCAGAAAAAAACTGAAATGTAATAAGTGATATATAAATATATGTATCAGTATATGGAGCTTTTAATATATAAGCGGACAGAATTTTGATGTGAATAATGTTTTCTTGTTAAATCTGATAATAATTGCTGTTAAAATATATCAAAATAATTTTGAGAATAATAAATAATTAACAGTTTAGTTAAATTAATAATGACCAGCTCTCTTTAGTTGGACCCAACAAGCAAAGAATGGAATACCAAAACCAACGAAGAAGAATAAGAAATGTGGAACAGCATAAGGGATTCTTCTACCGTGAACTTTGAATGGTAAGTTGGAGTAAGGACCACTTGGACCGTGACCTGAAAGTTGTTTGGCAGAGGATGAGAATAATCTGGCTGATTGTCTTTGGGATCTAATGACTCTGGAGAACATTATGTGTGTGTAAAAGACTGTAAAGTTGTAGCTAAGTGTAAATTACATTACCAGTGTTTGGTAGATTAACAAGCTCTGAAAAACGTACGACGTTACCCGGCTGCCAATTTGCACGGCGCTGATTGGCCGACCTTAACTAAGAGCACTTCTTCTCAGTCAGTCCATTTATTTCATAACGAACACTACAACTACTCTAACAGTATCGATCCTCAACTCACACACATATTACAATGGCTATCGCTCCAATCCAAGGCTTTTTAAAGAGAAGAATTATTACAGACATCGGTGTTGGCTGTACCATTGGTACTGTTCTAGCCTTTGGCTACTGGTACAAGTGCCATATTCCAATGATTGAAGTTAGAGAAAACTACTATGCTGAATTAGCAAAGACAAAGGCTGCTGAAGATGAAGCCTAATCATTTTTAAGCTTCACATTCACATAATATTATTACTACCACTACTCTTCATTTGATTACTCATATTTATTATTATTATTTAAAAAAATTTAAAAACTACTTTTAATTTATATATTATTGCTGTCTTTTTCGAAGGTTTAATATCATTTATTTATGTTAGAAAACTATAGTTTCTTGAAACTTCACTGTTGTACTGTAAAGTGTATTGTAGAGCTAGAACTCTAGCTGTAGATGGTACCCTTTTGAGAAAGTAAAAATTCGCACTGTTGTAGTTAAGAAAAAGCCTGAGTGATAACTGCTACAAGGCGGAAAAAAAAGGGGAAAAAGGAGATATACTTTACCCATTGAGATGCTCTTCAATACTGCTGCTATACCTCAGAAGTCATTAGATGACTTAACTTCAATTTTCCAAAATATTTCATACAAATCAAATACCAACAATTCAGATCAAGGACAACACCTATTAATATTACAACACTCATTAAGTCCAATTATAAATCATTTAACTTCATTTACAAATTTAAAGAAATTAACTAATATTGGAAAGGTAATATGGATTGATTTAGAAAATGAATTTAAATATGATTACGAGTATTTATTAAATTTATTTAAATCATTTGTTTTCATTATTGATTTTGATAATTTAGATGTCAATTATTTAGTTTCAATCTTATCACTTCTAAAAAGCAATATAATACCTTTTACTTCCCCAAAGAAAGTTAAAATTAGCTTGATATTTGCTGGTACTATTTCAAATCACCAATCAGTTTTGCAAGTTATAGAAAATCAGGGCTGTTTAGGCGATTTAGATATATATACTTGGAATTCATTAAAGCCAATTTTATTGGAACCCGACTTAATTACATTAGGTTTACCAAATGGTGGATTAAAGTCAATTTTTACTGGAGATGAAGTCCATTTGATTGATAAGACTGCACTAACTTTATTGAATTTAATAGTCCTATCAAATTATAAAATCAGATTTACAAATTCCTATTTAAAAGGTAATTTATCAAATTTAATGTTTAAGAAATTTCAAAATATTTTTAAAAATCATTTAAATTCAATTGGTCCAACAAAAAAGAAATTAATTCAAGATCAAGACGAAACTTTGTTTCTAGATGCTTATTCATTTTTCAATAGAAACGTTGATTTAGTTTGTATTGATAGAAGTGCTGATTTGATCAGTGTGGTTTTGAAGCAGTTAAATTATACTGGTTTATCGTTTGATCTATTGGATACTGTACGTGAATTAGGTTTCGTCGATATAAAGACAAATGAAGGTAAAGAGTTAAAATTAAAATTTGGTGGTTCAAAAGATTTGATATATGATTTGATTAAAGATTTAAATTTTAGTGATGTTGGTAAAGTATTAAATTCAAAAGCAAAAGAAATTCAATCAAAGTATGATAAAATAAATAGTTTAAATGATATTGAAGAAATGAAGGCATTTGTCGGGGAATTAAATCAGTTAAAAGAGCTACAAAACTGGATAGCAAAACACACTTTATTGGCAGAACATTTATTAGATGATGTTAAAACAAACGATATCAATAATACCCCAAAAATAGGTATAGATGAATTAGATGATGATTTAGACTTGAATGATCTAAATTTTTGTTTTTTTGATGAGTATTTAGAGTTACAACAAGATATTTTATTTGACCAATTAGATAATAAAACAAATGCCACAAAAATTTTGGATTTTATGTATAAATATGAACCTAAAGTACACGATATTATAAAACTATTAATATTAACTTCAATTATTAAAAAGGGTTTAAGAGAACAAGAATATGATTTAATTAAAAATGAAATAATAAAAATGTATGGCATTAAATATATACCGTTATTGGTTAAATTAAATGATTTGAAAATTGTCTATCAAAGAGAACAGACTTCGTTCTTATCAAACCAGTATCCTGAAAATTTAGTTCAATCAAAATATCAATTAATTAATGATTTTAATAATTTGACTAAAAGCTTACAATTACTCCCTGAACATGAACAATTGAAAAGGGATGTTGGTGAATATGTTGATGCTGACTTTGCTTATTCTGGATACGTTCCGGTGATTACTAGATTAGTTGAATCAATTTATTCAAGAGATTATAACCAAACTTTAGAGTCAACTACGACTCCATTTTCTCATAAACTAAGAAAGTTTGGTTGGGATCAACTAGATTTAAGTTCAATCAATGGCGAATTACAACAGGAATTCTTGATTCCTGAAAATAAAAGAAATTTATTCAATTCAATAAATTCAAACAATATCAAAAAATTAAAAAATTCAATTAAAGTAAATTCAAGGAAGGATTTAATTGTTGTTTGTTGTATTGGAGGATTAACTTATTCTGAGATATCAACTTTAAGATTCGTTCTAAAGAAGAGCAATTTGTTAATCCAAGGTAAGCAACTATTGATAGTGACCACGGGGATCATTAACGGGGATGACGTTGTTGAGTCCCTGATCGACATTTAACACATCATTCATTATGTACGTAAGATCATGCGCCACCCAACATTGAGCTATGCGCCCCCCGCGCCTCCTCGCAGGTAAATTACCTATATTATAAGAGATATCGAGTTGTAAAGCCCAACAGAAAAGGGAACAAGGGATACAACTTACAGGCACAGGATATACCAATGAAGGCTCCATCCACTTACTTGGGAGTTCTTCTTTTTGACCAGAGAGATCCGAAGAAGTATCCCATTAAGCTAACGTCTGATCAAAAGAAACTTAAGAACGCCACTTTAAGTTTGGCCTCTTCTTTAGATACCACATTAATTGATGGCTATAATGACAACGGGGCCATTAACGGAATCAATTCACAGAAAGCACCTTTGAGCTCATCGTCTTCTAGTGTTTTTACTAATTCTGCCATTTCTCATCACTCCTTGTTCAATGGCCGGTCCTACAACAATCATAATCCTAATACATCATCGAATAATAAAGACGCATCTTCCACTAAGGCTAATGGCACAGATAACAACGGTAATTTACCTATTCCTCCAAATACTGGTTTATTCTCATCTACTAAACCGAATAAAACCGCAAGTGTATCTGAAAAAGACAATTCACGATTAATTGAATCATTAATTCACTTGTTCAGCTTGGAAACAAATTCCCAAAAGGATATCAATCAATTGTATAAAATGTATAGATATTGGACTTTAAGTACAAAAGGGAATTTAATTACTCCAAAGCATTTATATAAATTGCGTTACCCCACAATGAACTCACCCGAAATTGAATTAAATGGAATGGATAATTGGAGAAATGTAATGTGCTATTTAGATGCTTTACTAGTGAGTTTGTTTTATTCGTCTTCTTCATTTGACTACTTATTAGATAGAAATAATGATTCAAGTTTATCTCCAGAATTACAAATTGAAATTGAAGAACTCAAGATTTGTTTGAGATTTATAATTAATCTATTAAGATCCGGAGAACATATACCATTTACTATCATCAAACAATTATGTTTAATTTTAAGCTCTTTAGGTTGCGATTTAGCGTTGAGTTATAAACAGCAGGACTCCTTACAGTTGTTTGAATTTTTAGCCGAATGTTTAAGTTTGCCATTAATTACTATCAAATTAGATATTATTCATTCTGGGAAATTAAACGTTAAAGATGATTTAAGGTTGATAGAAGAGAGAGCTTTGTTGATTTCGGTTCCTAGTGATATCGATTATAATTCATTAGATGTTGAGAGAGAAAACAAAGAAGAAAAGGTAGATGACCACAAGGAAACGAAATCAGAATCCAAAAAACAAGAAGTTAAAGAAGAATGCAAAGAAGCCCTCCAGAAAGATAAAAAAGAGATAAAGAAAGATACCTTGAAGATGGAAAAATCTTGGGAAAGTAAAGAGCAAGAAGTAGAACTTCAAAAAAAAGAAAAGAAGACTGACTTAAAAGAAATTCAAGTGAACGGGGATAGAGAAACCAAGGAAATTGAAACTTCCAAAGTTACTGGTAACAAGGAAGGACATATTGCCCATATTGAAGTTAAAGGCGGCGGCGACTTGGATGCCCAAGCACTTACAGGAAAGGGTTTTGAATCAACAATGAAGTTAGATCCCCCTTCAACAGAAAAATATGAAGTTAGTACTAAAGATTTGGATGTTAGTACTAATCACTCAAAACAATCAAGCCACATAGCTACTGACAGTCAAGAAGATGCCAGTCCAGACAAGGTTGAACCTAATCATTCCCATTCTAATGGCCATTTATTGCATTCCGAAACTCCAATTTCATTAGAAGAATGTTTAAATTCGTATTTTAATAATTCAGTCACTGTCAAAAGACATATTGATATGAAGAGAATCTATGATAACATTCCTATGACTGACAGTGTTCCTGCCAATCCAGATGAGCATATCGATAATCCATTTGATTTTGGTGAATATACAAAAATGGGTATTGTTACTGATCCTTCGGCTTGTGTTGAAGGACCAATGTATGAAGCAATTGATGGCATCAAGGCGTCAGCAAGTCATGAAGAAACAATATCTACTACTCCAACTAATTTAACTGAAACTATGAGTAATTCAACTCTTGATGAAACGTCTCTAATTGCTACGACTGCTGTTAGTGAACCCCCTGTATCAATTGAAAGAATTGGTTCGTATTCAAAAGTCTCTGAGAGATTAGAAGCCTCAAGAACCAGATCTTCGACCATTGCAAGCGTTTTAAATAATGCTGCTGTTGCTAGTATGGCAAATTTAACAAGGCGTGCTTCTTCAGTCTCAAATACTGAAGTTTCATTACCTGCATGGATGTTTTTACAATTGTTACCTTATTATACTGATCCAAATTCAAAAATTCAGTTCGAAAATCACGAAGAATTTTATAGAAGAAGAACGTTAAGATCAAAAACTCTTGAGACTATTGAAGTTGATCCAAATGATATTACTCCTAGAAGTGTGGACCAGTCAACTGTAAATTTTGAAAGAAAATTTGGTAATAAAAGGCCAATAATTCCAATTTGTTTAAAGAGATATGTTTGGGATGAAAGAGGCCATACTCATAAAATTCACAGAAAAGTTAAGATACCTCAAGTTATTAAATATCCGTATTTCATTGCTGAAGATAGAAAGAAAAGAGGTTTTGTTGATTTTAAGAGATCGAGTCAAAATATTGCGCCTTGTGGTTCGTTCATGTTGGTGTTAGAAAGTTGTGTTTGTCATAGGGGCACTTCTGTTAACTCAGGGCATTACGTTTCATTGACTAGAAAAGATCCTTACCATTATGGTTCTAAGAATGACGAAGACTGGTTATTATTTAACGATTTACATCCAAAAGGTGAAAAGGTCACAGAAATCAAATTTGATGACGCTGTAGAAAAAGAAGACCCATACATTTTATTTTATAGAATTGTTGATGTTGACGAAGAAGTGGGCTCAGAATTTGGTGGGGATGATTTAAGTACATTGAAACCACCCTTGGGCTCAAAGGAAAAATATTGGAGCACAACTGATGATAGCGATGCTAATTCCAATCCACATGGCCATAAAGAATCGATTATTTCAGATTCATCTCAATACCTTAAAGAAGGAGTTACTTCTGACGCTTCTTCTGTTTCTGTTCAATCTAAACTTGACCAGTCTTCACAACCCCCAGATGTTCATGAGGATGTCAACTCTCCCGTTATTATTATTGATTCAAGTAATACAAATAGTGATACTAATTTAGCTTTTCCGGAAAAAAAGGACAAAGAAAGGGAGAGGGGAAGGGAAGAAGATATCCAACAGCATTCAAAATATTTGAGGCATTTAGGAATCTCTAAGACGTTAACCAGATCAAGTTCCAAAATGAGAAAGAATATTGGTAATAGCTCTTCATCACAGAATCCAACCAACGAAACTCAAGACGAACTTATAGCCCCTACCGATGCCAAGTACATTGACATTGCAAATATGTTTTATTGGTATAGCTTAGATGCTTATGGTAATTATATTTTACCTTCTGATTATAGAACTGAGCCCGCTATTAAACAGTTTGGTGAAGATTCATTTGAAAATGAATCTTCCTTTTTAAATAGATTGAACTCAAGGCTATCAACATTAAAGAGAACTCCAACTTTGTCCAATGTTCCATCTTCAGCTGGAGAAACTCAGGAAAAAGATCACTTAGACGGTATTGAAACCCCCCCTTTGCAAAATAAAACTGTAACTAGCGGCACAACTGGAAATATTCCTGCCATTCCTTCTCCAATTGGAGAAAAAGTTAAAATGAAGTTACCATCGTCCCATACATCACCAACAGTTCCATCAGAACCAACTAACATCAAGAAAAGGGAAAATAAATTTTCAGCACCTAGCAGAAGACTATCAAGCTTAATATCACCAACAGTCTCAAAAAAATCAACATCTCCGGGACCCAGAGCTCTTGATTCAGTGCCGGCTTCTAACGCAGGTAGTAATTTAAGTGAATCACAACCACATCCAAATTTAAATTCAAAACTCTCAAGGCACACATTGGCTTCGACTCATTCTTCATTACTTCATTATAAAGTTAACGACCCCTCTCAAGTTCGTTATAAAGAGGAGGCCAAGAATGCCGCCCCTGCTGGTAAGGCACCTAATGAAAGGATTACCGAGGAGAAAGAAAACGTTCCAACTACCGGTCCTGATATAAAAAGGAAAAAGAAATTTGGGATTAAGAAGATTTTCAAGAAGATGTTTTAAACAGAGACGAAGAATATATCTACTTTAGTTAATGTTTTTTTTATTATTATTTATTAATATCATTGTTTTATCTAATATTATTAGATTATTTTATCTTCCTTGGTTTGTGTTTATTATATTATGTTATATGCTCTATTTTTACTTTTTTTTGAATAATTTTTTTATCTTTAGTTAGGTTTTCCCTTATACCGCTTGGGTTTTTTAATATATATTTTGTGGCGTGGTTTCTCTTTTTGTTGTCTGCTGCTTAGATTTCTTTTCTTTGTTTGTTTTATCTTTAATACTGCATACATATACATATTACTTTTTAATTCTCTTTTATAGTTTTTTTAAAAAAAAGTTAGTACCATCATTTATATTTACTTTTTTTGTTTGGATTATTTGAATTATTTATATCTGTGTTTATTTACATTATGCTAATTTCGGAAAAGGAGCTTCAAACTATCTCTCTGAGGACAGAGTTCAATCAGGGATTTGGTTGAACTAGGAGGAAATTAACCAGTACTCTCGTAATTTAGCCTCATATATGCTTAATCTTGCAATATGACGTCAAACAAATTTAACTTGAAGGAGAGAAGATACTTATTACTCAAGATTGAATTTTTTTGCTTCAACTTTAATATTGCCGGAAAGCTACAGAGATAATGCTGGCACAGGTGTATATAATAATAATTTAAATAATAAATACATAACTATATAACTTCATTGTTGGAAAATATTAAGTAGGAATAAATAAAAAAGCCAATGAAATCATAAAACAAGAAAAACAATGAAAAAGAAACCAACTCCAATCATTTCAGGCTTGTTCATAGAATTATATCGTAAATAAAAATCAGTGGGTAGAGATATACAGTAGCCGACAGAAAAACAATAAATACACATTCAAGTACACATACCTTATTTTTCTTAGCTAACAAAGAAATTTATGTTCAGGTGATTCAATTCGTTATTTAAGTTCATATAAACTAATGGCCAGCCCATTCAATTGAATCCAAATCAATACCTTCCTTAACCATTTCATATAATGGTGATAATTCTCTTAAGAAATTGACCCTCTCAGTAATTGCTTTAATGACATAATCAACCTCTGCTTCGGTTGTAAATCTACCGATACCGAACCTAATTGAAGAATGAGCTAAAGCGTCGTCAGCACCTAATGCATGCAAGACATAGGAAGGCTCCAATGAAGCTGAAGTACAAGCAGAACCGGATGACAAAGCGATATCTTTTAATGCCATCAATAACGATTCCCCTTCGACATAGGCGAAAGAAACATTAACACAACCAGCAAAACGATGCTCTCTTGATCCATTTAATATAGTGTGTTCCATTTTCAATAAACTGTCCATTAATTTTTTGGATAAATATCCAATGTGTTTTTGATCTGCATCATATTCAGTCATCATCAATTTAGCTGCTTCACCAAAGCCAGCAACTAAAGGTGGAGCTAAAGTCCCTGATCTTAAACCTCTTTCTTGACCACCACCATTAATTAATGGTTCTAGTCTAACTCTTGGTCTTCTTCTAACATATAGAGCACCCATACCCATTGGACCATACACTTTATGGGAAGAAATTGACATTAAGTCAATATTACATTTATTGACATCGATTGGGATTTTACCATAAGCCTGAGCACCATCTGTGTGAAAGAATACTTTGTTTTTTCTACAAATTTTACCAATTTCTTCTAAAGGTTGGATGACACCAATCTCATTATTAACAGCCATAACTGAAACCAACATAGTATCTTTTCTGATAGATTTTTCTAAGGTTTCCAAGTCTATTAAACCGTCTGGTTTAACGGGCAAATAAGTGATATCAAAGCCTTCTTCTTGTAGCCTTCTGCATGAGTCTAGCACACATTTATGCTCAGTTTGGGTAGTTATAATATGTTTTTTAGTCTTCCCATAGAATCTAGCCACACCTTTTAAAGCTGTATTGTTACATTCGGTTGCACCAGAGTTGAAAATTATTTCCTTCGGATCTGCGTTTATAACTTCTGCAACATACTTTCTTGCAATTTCAATTTCCTTGTCAGTTTCCCAACCATAAGCGTGAGTTGAAGAGTGGGGATTACCATAGAAACCAGTGTAAAATTGTAGCATTTTATCCAACACTCTTGGATCTGTTGGGGTAGTTGCTTGCATATCCAAATAAATGGGTCTTGTACCGTATAAATTTGCATCCTTGGTAGCATTTTCTAAAGAAAATTGTGAGCCAGCTGGTGGTTGGACATCAGTTAAAACTTGCGGAGTTGCAGTTGAGGCCATTCTAACAGCTGAAATAGCACTTCTAGAAGCGCTAAAAGAGACTCGGCTGTTCAAGGAAAAGACTCCTGAGACAGAGAAACGCTTGACTATACCATTGGATAACATTGTGGATGGTGATAGCTGACAAATGGATAAAGAGGCAAAATCAGTCAGAGAATCAACTTTTCTTCTTCAACAACTTCGCTCGCTAAGAGCTCCGGCTTTGGACCGAACGGTGACCGCCAACGTTCTCAGATTCGCCTATTGTCTCCTTGCCTGTCCTGTATCTAAATATCTACTACAATGAGTCTGCCTGAATCCTCTCTTTCTCTATTTGTGGTGTCGTTGCTGGCCGGAGGAGCCTCGGGCACTGCGACTGATTTGGCTTTCTTCCCCATCGACACCGTAAAGACCAGGCTTCAAGCTCAAGGTGGATTTTTCAGAAATGGTGGCTTCTTAGGCCTGTATAAAGGACTAGGTTCTGCCCTTGTGGCATCTGCTCCTTCTGCTGCATTATTTTTTGTCACCTACGACACTTCAAAGCGGTATTTTAAGAATAATGATCTAGTTCCAGCTCCCGTTGCTCACATGATCTCTGCTTCATTTGGTGAAGTAGCTGCTTGCACAGTTAGAGTCCCCGCTGAAGTGGTTAAGCAACGTGCTCAATCTTTGCAGTATAGTTCCTCAATGCATGCTCTTCGATCCATTTTAAGTAATGCTTCTGGTGAAGGTGTTTTTCGTGGACTATATAGGGGTTGGGGTACTACAATTATGAGAGAAATTCCCTTTACAATGATCCAATTTCCTTTATATGAATTCATGAAGGCAAAATGGGCACAATTGGAACAAGTGGAAAGAATTTCTCCCTTGAAAGGAGCTCTATGTGGCTCAATTGCAGGTGGTATCGCCGCCGCTTTAACTACTCCATTGGATGTTTTGAAGACTCGTTTAATGCTTAGTTCGAAAAGAGTTCCTGTTTGGACTTTAGCTACTCAATTGTGGAAAGAAGAAGGCTCTTCCGTTTTCTTAAGGGGTATTGGTCCCAGAACTTTATGGATTAGTGCCGGTGGTGCAATTTTCTTAGGTGTTTATGAAACAGTTTCGACTACATTGGTTAATTTTTAATGATTTTGACATATAAATTTTTAGATTTGTTTTTTTTGCATCGTTTCACTATGTGAGAGTGTATATAAAGAGATTATAAAAGTTCGTAATTTATTCTTCTTCGTCACTACTTTCTTCAAGTAAATTAAAAGAAAAACCACTTGGTGTTGTTGTAGTTAAATCTTCCCAAATTTTAGATTTTTTAACTTTAGTTGTCTTATTTTGAGTTTCAAGTTTTTGTAACTCATTCAGGGCAACTTCAAGTTCCTTATAGCAACCATCAGCGTGCAATAATTCCATAAAGAATATGAAAACTGGTAATTCAATTTCACTTCCTAGTTCACCAACATCTTCATCATTTATACTTTCTTTAACTTTTTCAACTTTTGCTAGATACTCCCTTAAAACTTTGAAATTTTCTTCCTTATGAAATTCATCTGGCTTTCTATTTTCCATAAATTTCTTTAATGCGATTATAAATGTCTTTGAATGAAACCCACTAATTTGATCTTTTTTATTCTTTAAGAAGTTAAAAACTGAACCTAATTTAACACCAGGAACAAAGTTACCAGTCAAAGCAATCGATTCTGTTAGATTGATAACTGTATGCCACCAACCTGCTGGAACATAAATACTTTCATTCTCAAAAGTAACTCCAATGACACAACTGGCGCCATCTTTATTAACTGCATTATCAGATAATTTAACACTATCATTATAGAATCCGTTTAAAGCCCACTCAGCCAACCCTAATGGAGAGGTAACTTCACTTTCTTCTTCATCTGTTATTACTCCTGGGGGTTTCATATCAGGTGGTAGCATAACCCACAACTTCATACCAGATAGAATTGTATTCCAGGCACATGTGGAGTTTGGATCTTTATGAAAAGTTGAACCGGATCTGCTAGGACCAATAATCAACCAAAAATTATCTGGTTTACATTCATTAAATTTATCAAAATAATTAACTTTTGAATAAACGGGAAATTCATAATTTTGTTTAAAATAATTCTTTGTTGTTGAATTACTACAATCAAACAGATATAATGGATTTTCATCTTGATTTGATTGGCTATAAGAATTATATAAATTTAACGGCCAATTGACACTTTCTTGTCTGAATTTATCATTTGAAAATTTCTTCAGTAAAAATTCCATACTCCATTCATCTTTACATGGGTTTATATAATCATCATCATTAACTAATATAAATGGATGATTGTGCCATTTTGTGTTAAATTCATTCATGTTCATTGATGATCTCAATAATCTAGGTATACGACCTTTAAGTGGATATTCCAAACATGTTTGAAAATCTTGTGATTTAAATTCAAAATTCTTGTGCGAGTTTAATTCCTCTCTAACTATTTTTGAAAAAATCTTTAGATAATTAACTTGTGAATTTTGATATGGTGTATAGATTAAATCCGAATGGATAAAATCACAATTAATTAAGGCCCTGTTTTTAAGTGATGTTTTCAAAATTGAGGTTTTCCATGATCCACGCCATTTCTCAAAAGCATATTCATTATTCTCAGAATAATTTACATTTCTGAAGTATAGAGTCTTCCAAAGTTCATCATTACTCACGAATCCATAAAAAAATTTACTTATTGTCATAACTTTCTTAAAATCTTCTAATGTACCTAAATTCATTAATATTTTTAATATAATTTCGTCAGGAAACTTTTTAAAATCACCCATGGAATCATTAATTTGTTGTATGGAGGAATCATTTAATATAATCAAATTACCTAATGGCTTGATATTTAATGGATGCTTTGGTAGATTTAATTTTAATGATGAAGATATTTGCCTATTTGATACGATTCCTTCTCTTAAATCATTCGAGAGTTTTATTCGTTTGCTTTCTGGCCCTTCGTTTGTTAGTGATGGCATCTTTTGAGATTTTATTTGGATCTATTTCTTTATCCTCTATCTTGCTAACTTTTTATCAGCTCTTAGTTAATTTTTCAAAAAAAAAATATGATTTTTCGTTACACAGCCTGGATTGTTAAATTGATCAGGTCAGTTCATTAAATTGTACTTAAAGAAAAATCATGAATGATGTTATACTAAAGCTGTAAATAGCAAGAAGAGAAAAGATTCTCTCACATCACACAATCTACATTTTCTAATTTCAAAGGATATCACATCCAGAAACACCATGAAAAATATGCACTCAGTTTTGAAAACAGATAGAAAAGGATATTTATGGAGTCTGGCGTTATCCTGTTAAAAAGTATTCAGCCAAAAGCCTTCTTTGATCAATGCAAGTGAGGCTCCATTACATGTAATGGAAGAGCCCTCAAACCTCAACCAGTTTACTTACCCACTTATATTCGGTGGGATCATTAACTAAATTCTCCTCCTATGGGATAACCTTCTTTCCAAAACGAAGAACCCTAGATGAATTTAGCGTACTCTCACGTCTCATTTAAAGGGATTTAAATAAAAAAAGCTTGCTGCCTCACGTATGTTAAATAGTGATAGTAAGTCCATTAAGTGGTGGGCACCGCCAAGTAGTACAGCGAAAGAGGTTCAACACATTGGGTTCAAATTCAGTAGGTTTCAGAACTTACTTCAAATTTACCACCAACATAAAAAGGCTTCACTTGGGGAAAATATATTTATATTACTGCATCTAAAGGTATGAAGAGCAACTGTAACATACTATATGTCACGTGTTGACTTATCGTAACCAAGAATATATCTCCACATTCACTCTTTACGGCCATATTGAAAAGCGCTTAATTAGTTCTTCTGATAAAAATTAGGCCAAGTTAATAATTGACTCAAAATAAATAACTGATTATTTCAAATTAAATTTATATGCATATATATACAAGAACAAAGGAAAACAAGATTCATGAAGGAGAAAATTCATTACCTTATTGCTCTTTGTTTTCGGTATTAGTTTCACTAGGCTGTTCTGTTGTATCGTCAATTTGAGACACAGCTGGCTGTTTTTTAAATGAAACAGTATTTTCAAATGCAACATTACGTTCAACAGGCAAGGTTCTTGGTCTTTTAAGTAGGTATTCCTTCTTTCTTAATTTAACTGCATACGGTCTGTCGACTTTACCTGGATATAAGACTTCTTCATCTAATGGATTCGCAAATTCTTCTTCGTAAGGTTTTGGTTGTAGCTTTTTGTCTTCATCTTTCCATAATCTTCTAATTTCACCGACACAATGCATACATAAAGTATGTGAACGTTTGTAGTTACCACATGAAGGACATCTATTTAAATTATTAAGTAATTTAACCTGGTTTCTACCTGGTGCATATAACTTTGCTCTTCTTTTATATTTTGAAGTTTTCTTTTTTGGTGCAGCTTTTAAAATACCATTATCAAGAAAGAATGGAACCTCATCGGATTGACTTAATTGTTCTGCTAATTCATGTAATCTTGGATCTAAAGAGGTGTGTTCATGACCATTTTCCAACTGTTTCAAAGTTGGTAAATTTAAAGATATAACCGGTATAGAAATTTTAAAAGTTGGTAATCTTGGAAAAAGAATATCCAAACTTATAAAAGGCTTCCAGGGTAGTCGTAAAGTAGCGGAAAGCATTATTAGTTCTCTTTCAACTACATCTGTTCTTAATCTTTCACTGGAAAAACAATTTTTGGAAAACGACAAAGCGCACAAGAGACGCGCACATTTGTTGTACCCTGCGCCATTGCCATGCTTCTTGTGCCACTACACGACAGCTCAGCCACGTCTTTTGTTTTCCAACGCGTAGACGTGATTTCAGTTTGAGTGTGTTTGGGGCCGTCTTGTTGTCCTTTTCTTCATTCTTCTGCTTTACAAGAGTGCTCTAGACACAACTCGTTTACCATAGAAATTTCCAAAAATGTCTACTGCTTTTACTAGCCCTTCAAACTATGTTGGTTTTGACACCATTACCACCCAAATTGAAAACAGAATGGTTAAAAGAGGGTTCTCTTTTAACATCATGTTAGTTGGTTACTCAGGTTTAGGTAAATCAACTTTAGTCAACACGTTGTTTTCTTCTCACTTGATTGACTCTACAGGTAGAAAAAATGTTTTTGAATTGGTTGATAGAACCCCTGAAATCACCGTTACTTCTCAATCTTTAATTGAAAATAATGTTAAATTAAATATGAACATTATCGACACACCTGGCTTCGGTGATCAAATTGATAATGATAAATGTTGGGAACCAATCTTAAAGTATATTAAGGATCAACAAAATCAATATTTAAGAAGAGAATTAAACGCGTCTAGAGAAAAGTTTATTAAAGATACCAGAGTTCATGCTGTTATATATTTTATTCAACCAAATGGTTATGGCTTAAAAAATCTAGATATTGTTGTTTTAAAGAAATTAACTGAAGTTGCCAATGTTATTCCTGTTATCGCTAAAGCCGATACTTTGACCTTAGAAGAAAGGGCAAACTTCAAACAAATTTTATCAAAACAATTTGAACATTATAATTTGAAGATGTATCCTTATGATTATAATTATGATGATTTATTAACTGAAGAAGAAAAACAATTTAATGATGACATTAGATCTTTATTACCCTTTGCAGTTATTGGTTCAGAAGAAATTATAACTACTCCTGCAGGAGAAAAAGTTAAAGGTAGAAGAACAAAATGGGGTTTTATTAATGTTGAAGATGTTAATCAATGTGAATTTGTTTATTTAAGAGATTTTTTGACAAGAACCCATTTGTTTGACTTGATTGAAACTACTTCAATGGTTCATTATGAAACTTTTAGATCTAAACAATTAACTGCATTAAGGGAAAATGTTGGCTCCAGAAAGTCAGAATTACAGCCAACTCAAACAAACCAAACCCAAGTTACTCAAGCTACGGCAGTCTCAAACGCAACTGGATCGACCGTTCCAGCTGCTTAGTAAATGACAATTCACGCGTAATCTCCCCCACACCCCTTTCTTCCTATTCCCCTCTTTAACATTTTTCATTTGATCATCTAATGCCTTGTTTTTAGTGAGATGGCTATTTGTACTTATTATTATATTTAGAATTTTTGATATTTCTAAAAGATTTCACTTTTTTTTTATTTTTTTACTTTCCTACACTTTTTTATTACATATATAGTTGTGCTGCATATATTCTTCATTTTATTTTAATTTGATTTTAAATAGTTTCGGTTTTTCCCCCCTCTTTCTTTTTATCGTTTTAACAATTTCTTGTGTGCTCTTTCCCCCTTTTTTTTAACTTAATATTCTGAAGACAGTATGTAGTAACATTTAATTGTTACATTTGTATTACCAATTGATTTATGATTTATGAGTATGAATAAATAATGATTTTACTCTCAGAGTTTACATCATTACATGCAAAACAAGGTATTATATCATTAAGATTAATATAAAAATAAAAGGGAGCAAATCAATCAAAAAAAAACCCCCTTATGACAAAGAAGTGCATGGTTTAAAGGAAATGCAAGGTAAAGAATTGAACATCAAAGGGAAAAGAGAACACATTAATAAAAATGACTTAAAGAAAAAAAATGAAACTAAAGGTTAATAGGCTATGATTAATAGATATAGAGGAGCATTGGAAAAAAAAATAAAAAAAGAATAAAAAATATGGGAATAGGCAAAGAAGAGATTAGCGATTTTCATAGTAATAGAGAATTGTCGAAAATAAAAATGAAATATTGAAGTTCAAAGGCAGCGGCATTACTCATTAATTAAGATTATAAACAATATTGCAAAAGAAAAAAAAAATGGAATGGAACTGGTAAAATGATAAATAAAAAAAACGAAAGGCTTGACTGAAAATTTCTGGACCTTTTAAGAATTAAATGTATTTAGGAATGAAAAAAATGCTTCACGGTTAACTTTAACCACCAAAAGAAAGTTAACTGATATTCTAGGTTTCTTTATTATAAAATTAATAAAGCATTTATAGGATGTTTATTGAAATGCACTATTGATTGAATTTTTTTTTTCTTTTTTTTAGTGATAGTAATTTGGATTGTTTTAATTTGCTCAAGAACAGACAAAAAAATATATCCAAAAAGAGTTGACATAACAATTATAAAGATAATTCATCGCCAACTGATTCATCATAATCTTCTTCTTCATGTTCGCATGAAGTCGCTAAACGATTATGGCCTACAATTTTGGAGTCTCCATTTTTGACTTTATTAATAATCTTTTGAATACCATCATCATTCAATTTCTTAATGTAATTAATTTCTGATTTTATCTCTGTAAATCCAGTCTTATGTTTTGGTAAATCTCTATAAACTTTAGATTTACTTTCCGTTGAAGAATTTATCAATGGTGAACCAATTGATTTGATACTATTCGTTCTTGAATGACTTGACTTAACAGATGAGTTACTAGAAGATAGCGAGCCCTGTAATTTTGATTCAACAACAAATCCTTGTTTAACTTCTTGTTCTCTTAAATAGCCCTCAAAATCAAAGCTATTAATGTTATCATCAATTGTATATTTGCCTGGACTTGAAGTAAATGGGTCATCCGAATTTACTGGCGACTGTGAAGATTCTTGCTCTCCAATAATAGCACTCTTTTCTTCTTCTATCTCGTCCTCTAATAACTGGTCAATTTCTGCTTCTTCACCTGATAGTTTAGTAAGTAATGGAGATGACAATATAGGTAATTCCGTTCTTGGTGGGAAAGTACGTTCAACAGGCGGTCTGGGTGGTGGGGACAACGATTCCTCTTCAATTAATAATTTACTATCTGCTGCATCTTTCTGATTTTCGGCTTGTCTCATCTCCCAAGGAAAAATAGGATGAGTTTTAACATATACATCGATTGGATCAGCTAATACTTCTTCTTTTGAAGATGGAGGTTTCCTTTCTATAACTGCAGGAGGTGGAGGTGGAGGTGGTAATTCCTTGTTTTCTTCTTTATGTTCTTCTTCTTCTTCTTCAGGTGGCGGTGAATGATACCAAATATCATGCATTGGTTCAAATGATCTAGTTGGAGCAGGAGTTTGGGGAATCCAAGTATAATGAACTGGAGGGTGGTTTTCATTTTTTGGTTTTTGGGTGTTAGTTTTATTAACCTCTCTATCGTAGTGATATTTTTCTTGATGATGTTCTGTGTGAGGTGCCTGCGAAGAAGATAAATTGTAATGAGGCGGATTAGAATGATGTTGGGGTGACTGATGGTGTTCTTGTAGATGGTGATGATGTGCTTGTGTAGATTGATTGTGTGAAGAAGAAACTTGAGGAGTTGGTGGGGTATATGAAGTATAGGGATTACTTGGCCAATTAACATGAACTTCTTTTAATCGATGAGCTTCGCCTTCGCTTGAATGGTCTTCCAGTGGTTTTTTATATGGAGAAGGTTGATTATTAAAATAAGAATAATACTTTTCATCAGAAGCAGATTTGGAACTTTCCTCGAAATGAACCTCAACAGATCTTTTCTGTACATTTGGAGTTTGTATTTGGCCATGATGCTTATATGGAATTTCTTCTTGCATTGGGATTTCAAATACTGGCTTAGACAAATTCTGATCTTTTGGCTTGTAAAAGAAATCATTATTATCTGGATAAACTCTATTGTTCCTAGATATAGAAATTGATTTTGGTCTTGGTTGTAAAACTCCAGATAATCTTAATAATTCTGTGGAATCTAACAATTCATTATTTTCACTGTCTTTAATTGAGATTTCATTGAAGCAATTCCACCAGGATTCATATAAATTTTGAAATTTATCTTTATTAAATAAATTAGTTTTAAATAAGCTAGAATCATTTGAATAACTTCTTTGGAACCAAGGTTTCTTAGAACCAATGAAATGCAAAACATGAATATCATTTTTAAATCTATTAAAAGCAGGTAAATATTGATAATTCGAGTTCATTGTACAATTGAAAGCAAAAGGTAACCTAATCCAATTAGTATTATTTTTATTTGAATTTAAATTGAAAAATTCATTTAATAAACCTTGATCAGCTCCATCAAAAGAATCATTTTCTTGGTTATATTCCACAAGTTTATTAAATATTTCCTTTGAAGGTTTGAATGAAAAAACCCCAGAATTAAAAATGTCAGGCCAACCACAATCAGGTGATGCAAGAATATCGCCAATTTTCAAGTTGTAATTAGTAAATAAATGATCCAAATTCTTAACAACAAGAGTATCAGAGTCTAAATAAATCAATTGATCAAACTCAACTAAATTAAATAGAAGTAATTTTGTTAATGTTTCTAATAAATCGTATCTATTTAATAAGTTTGATAAATTATGAATATTTTTTGATTTTATAACTGAATTTGAATCAAATGGAATGAATTGATCAAATAGGTTTGAGTCCTTGAGCAAACGAATGTCAATTGTACTATCATTGTAGAGTAAAACGAAGGGATATGTTGAACCCGTTAACTTTAGAGAATGAGCTAAAGCTAAAGCACCGGGCAAGTACTCTTTGTTCAACAGAAGCGTGATATAAGCAAATCCTGCCATAGCGGTGACTGGAGGATGTTTGAATAGCAGATACAGTTGTAACTAAACAAAGAAAAGAGAAGACTTAGAAGTGTTGCAAGAGTTGAAAAGGTACAAAAGGGCAACACCTAATGCAACTGACTATTTCTGCTCACCACGCCACGGTCGCCGGGAATCATCGCAAAACCAGCCAAAAAACCAGCCTGAAGACCGATTTGAGAGTTTAATTCATTCCACCCCGCCCGTACCAGGTTTTCCCCACCCTGTCGTGCAAAGCCCCTGTAGCTGTGTGGTCCAGTCATATTGGAAACAAACCTATATCATCGAGTATAATCAAGTATCATGGAGTACTATGGAGTTATCACAAGGGGTCCTGATGGCCGCTCGGCTCGCGCAAACAGCAATTCTGCGGGGCATAAGGTGACGGTGGTGGCAGTTGTAAACATATTATGCTGGATTTGCTTACTTATTGTTAAAACAAAGTTGAACTTTATAAATATTATTTATTATACATAAGTGAATTGTAAATCTCTATAAACTCTGGAATCTCACGATTTCAATTGGATTGTTTACATATCCTCCATCTTTATATTCCTTATAATAGTTCAGGAAGATGTTGTATGACAAAAACAATAAAATCCCAAGCACAAGTTGTATGATTAGTAGAAATCCTGGATTTAATTTCTTTGAAATTGTATTTGCTTTCTTACTCTCCTCTTTTTCTTCTTCGTCTTCACCTTCTTCTTCTTCACTTCCTACTTCCACAGCAATTTCAATATCTTTAATATATATCAATCCCAAAATTAACCCTCCCATAATCATCTGGCACAATAAACTCCAAAATATCTCCATTCCAATTTGCGACCGAACTCCACTAATAGCATACAACACTTTAACTTCTTCTTCTTTATCATTGCTTAACTCTGGTATCCCAATCCTCACTTTATCAGCTTGTGAAGGACTTTTTTTTCCCATAACTAATGGAACACTATGTTGTAAACAGTAACTCCAACCCGATAAATTTAAAACACTTAATCCAATACAAATAGCAGAATATAATCTCCTGTCATTATAATAATTTTTAAATATTTTAATGAAAAAAAACACTAAACCAAATGTTATAATAATCTGTTGTGGTTCAAATTCTCCGAATGTTGTAATTGTGATATTTGTATTTGTAATAATTGAAATTGTTGATAATAAATCTTTCAATAAAAATGAATCAGATGGGATAATATCCTTTATTTGATTTGAACTGGGATATGTTGTTGGAATATTTTTCAGTATTTTTCCAGTTATTGGCTGAATCCATAATTCAGGTGATTCTATATTAATTGAAGGTAAATGTATTAAACACTTTACAAACAAAAATGATTTTTTAATTCCTGAATCATTTATGATATGGCTAGCTGCCTTATCGAATACCCTGTCTAGTGCCTTAATATAATCTATCTGTAAATCGTTATATTTTTGATGTTTGCTAGTAACAGCATCTTCGTCAATTACTAAGGCGACTATATTAAAACGTTCAACGTAGTTTTCATATATTGCTTCCAGTTCAGAGTGAGATGTCACTGATATTAGATTAATCTTGGATTCATAAATTAATGGGTTCGAATTGTGTTGCTGTTGCTGATCGTTACAATGAACAATTTGAGTGAAGGTTGCAAATATAAGAAGCAGAAGAGGTATAAGTGTGTCGCCCATTGTCTTTAAGGTAATTGTATATCAAACAAACAATCATATAATCACTCTTATAATTTATAAGTTGTATAGTTAAAAATACTTAAATATTTCCTGGGAAGAAAATGTTATGGAAAACGCAAAATAATTTAAACAATACAAAAACATAAACACGACTATAAAATATACACAAAAAAAAAAAAAAAAAAAAAGAACTCTGCTCCACAAACTACATCAAACAGCAGTAACAGGATGTTCATCGGCATATTTAGCTCTATCGAAATATTGATTAGGATGAACAACCACTTCCTTTTCATCTATTCCTTGATGTGTCATTCCCAAAACCATGGTACAGGCCAATTGATAATTACCTCTATCAGCCATTTCTAAAACCTGTAATTCTTTACCTTCTTCAATTCCTAACTTTGCAAGAGTAGCACTTAAATCATCCCTATGTAGGTCCCTGTAAGGGCAACCATGGCATTCGGATTTATTTGGTTTTGGTTTATTTAAAATGGTTTTACAATCATATGGTTTATAATTGATACGTCCACCTTCTAATCCATAATTATGACGGAAATTATATTTATATTCCTTATTAAATCTTTCAATTGTCATACCTGATTTGCCATTAGTTAAACTTGTAAATGAATCGCACCAAAATTTTAATGCTTCATCTGCCGATAATCCAATACCTTTTAAAAACAATGATAATTGTTGTCTTGAAGTATATCTCAAATGATGATTAATACGTAATTGATCTAGTTGACGTGTCATACATAATGGCATATCATGTTTAAATGAATAAACATTACTTGCGTTAACCGCCCCATCATTTTGACTATATGATTGATCACTTGTATATTCATTTGATATATAACCTTTTGAAATATTATTTAAAATCGGAATTAGTCTATTATCTTCATCGATTGATAATAATCCATTAATTGTTGCATCTAATTCTTGTCTTAAATGTTTTGAATATTCATTAACAATTAAGTTTAATTGTTGGAATTGTCCAATATATGCATCACCTTTATGAATAAATACTTTACGAGTTGAAATCAATTCAGGTATATATTCAAAGGGTAATTTAAAGAATTGTTGAGATTGGAAATATGCATTGATTTGAGAATCACCATATGGTTGATTTGATGATGAAGATGATTTCAAAATTGATTTGATTATAACATATGAACAATTATATAACTGTTTTTCATATTTGAGTTTTTCTTCTTTTGAAATTTCAACCCATGGTAACTCAATACCTTGAATAAATTGTAATTGTTCTGAACTTGATAATCGATTATATCTGATCTTAAATAAAATTGATTCACTTTTAATAAATCTATTTTTTAATTCTTCATTTTTACAAAATGCCAATCTTAAAATAAAGTGTGAATAATAATCCTTTTTTGGATCTGTTATCGGTAATAAAGCATTTAATTTTTTTTCTAATTGCTTTTCAATAGTAGTAAATGGTAATGATTGTGCCAAACATGTTTCTATTTCTAAAAGAACTTTTAATCTATCTATTGACCAAGTTTCAAATTGTTCAAGAGTAATTTCATCAATTGGTGGTGTATTATAAAATGATAATTTTGAAGAGCTTGTAATAGCTGGATTGGATGTGGAAGTAGCGGATGATGATTCAAAGTTTCGTCTTCCATCTGTCTTTCTTTTGACTTTTCTGAACATTGTGGTTAGAGTGAAAAAAGAAGTACTAACTGTTAAATAATGTTCATAATGTGTTCTATATAATCAATCAAATGAGACGCGTCCTCGTGTTTTAAAAGAATCACGACCGGATACTGGTTTCCGTCCAGTTTGCTTAAATTGGGCACATATCCGGTAAACACGATATTCTTTCCGGTGTCAGAGTTTATTTGAGGAAATTTGCAACAATTAGTGAATTTTACGACACTTCACCGGGTAAACTAGACAAATATGGGTGTCTAGTTATTATATAAATGAAATATCAAGTTCAAATTCATATTAAAATTAGAGCTCAATATTCCAAATTATGGCAAGTAGATTTCATACTAGTTAATTGTTACATTGATCTATTCAGCTTGATAATTTGGGCTTTGATAGTTGTCTCGTGAACTTAAAATTAAGTAACATATATCTTAGAATTTACGGCAATTTCCTCGGTGCTCTGATCTTTAGGAGACGTTTCCCATTTAATCACACCAATGCATAAATTTTTACTCCAAAAAAAATGAAAACTAGTAAGTACAATATAACAAGAAATCTAGCCGTACCAAAGTTAAGGAGCGGGAATATAAAAGAAAAGAAAAAGATGGTATGGCCAGCAATATGACAGCAAATACTCCAAGGAAAACCTTGATAAGAAAAGACAGTAAAGATAAATGACGACAAAAATCAACAAACAGAAAAGGGTATGTGATGATAAAAAAATAGAAACTAAGGGAATCAAAAAAGAAATATTGTACGACAAGGGAAATATAAACTAACAGAAGTAAAGAAAACAAAAAACATCAAAACCAAACCAAATTCAAACTTACATCTAAAAAATGACAAAAGGTTCTTTCTTTAATGCGCATTTACAGAAGTGTAAAAATAAGAGTACTTTCTTTTCAAGAAAAGGAAAGATGGAATGAAAAATAAATGTTTGAACTTTTATCATAGTTTCAGTTTACTTGGGGGATGATATACCTTCTTTTGGAGCTAATTGTTGAGTTTCTTGCTGTTGCGGAGGTTGTTGTTGTTGAGGTAAAGTATACGATTGATAAGAGGGATTGAAAACTGGTGTAGATGACGACTGCGTTCGCTGACATGTAATTGGTGAAATACTGGACAAAGAGGAAACTGAAGTACGCAGTGAAGAGTTACGTCTACTTGTATCATCATCGCCACCATTCTTTTTATTTTCTCCTTGTAATCTTAACAATTCTTCATAATAACTTTCATTAATATCAAAAACTGATGGGTCCTTCCAAAATAAATATCTCAATAATTCTCTAATTTTCTTTTCATCAATGGACTTTCCAGTTGATTTTTCAAATTCTTTTGATAAATATTTCATTTTTTCTAGTTCTGCATCATCAACTAAATTTCTTAAATTCATAACATCGTCGGGTCCACAATCTGAATTTCCACCACCTTGTTGACCAATTAAAACTTGATACCTGTTTCGGGCTGCTAGATAAGTTCCAACATTAGCGGCTTCAGCAATTTCAACCCAAGTTTTACCAGATTTCTTCATACTTAAAATCAGATCATCTTGAGATTTTGTAAATTTTGATTTACGCCTCGATCTTTTTGGCCTTAAAGATTTATCTGTTGGTGTGACGTTAGCAAAAGGGGGTATTGGAGTAATTTGAGACAATTTGTAAGCCAAATCGGATATACCTTCATATTGAATAGAAATCTTCTTACTAGAAGTTGGACTAGGCTCGTACATCATCTGTTGCTGTAAAACTGGTTGATATTGAGGACTACATTGATTCTGCTGCTGCCGCTGTTGTTGTTGTTGCTGATGATGATGATGATGATGTGGTTGAATCCGTTGCTGCTGTTGTGACATCTGGGAATTAGGTTGAACCTGGACCTGTTGTTGCAATGGGGGAAGACGGTTTTGTTGTTGGTAATAGGACTGTTGGTAGTACATCTGCTGGGATTGCTGGGCCTGTGAGCCTTGTGGAACCTGAATTCCCTGCTGGTTCTGCTGTGGGTACATGAGCTTTGTAGAAAAACACCACAGAGCATTAGAGGAGGGCTTACTCTGTCTTTGAGTAATCAGAGAATCCCGCGGCTTGGGCAATGAGCCACGTCATTTTCCCTTAAAATATAAAAGGTGTTTTACGGTTCAACAATTTGTATACAAGGTTATTGTCCCTCTACCCTAACGTACTAAGACTCCAGAGAACGAACTGGATTAGGAACTGCAATGACCAGAACACCACCTTGGTCACTCGGGCGTTACGGTACTGCTCGTCCATCACATACTCTGCAAAGCTATTGTACACCCCCAACGACATGTCATCCATCAATAAGGAATCGTAAATCGTCCATGATCCGTCAAAATCGTTCAAGTCTTTGATCACCCGGCATTTGATTGGGATAAATGTTTTTCTGGAATTGATGTATCCAACAATTGGTCGCACTAAGGCACTATTAATATATCCTAAATCACTAGAAAAAAGTGGTATTGTAGCCTTTGGATTATTTAATCTTAAATAAAAATCCATAATAAATAAATTATCTGAACTTAACTTTAATTCTCCATCTTCAGATTCAATAACAACTTCGTCTGATGTTCTCCCATGTTTTTGGTTTTGTTGTAATTTATAATATTTAAAGATTTCTTTAATGGTAATATCGTCTTTTGAAATTGAAACGTTTTTCTTTGGAACTAAAATGTCACCAATCATATCAACTGTACCTCTATCAATCCATCCAAATGGTCCTTGCATACCTCCATTCAAATGTTCAATCTTTAAATTATCAATTCTGCATCTTGTTACTTGATCAAATTTACCATCTTGTAACAGCGCTGGTAAAGAAATATCTAAATTCGAATCATTATGAATATTATGACTTTGCGATTTAACCTCATGATCAATTTTATTTTCTTCTTTAAAATCGTCAACTCTAGTTAATTTGTTTATTGTAAACAAAGAGCCATCATAGGATCCACTAACATGTTTACTGTTTAACATATCAAACATCAACCAATTTTTTCTAAATAATGGAACTTCTGCATTATATATAGAAACTTTAAAAGTTTTAAATCCATTTGGATTTAACATTGTAAATAAGATATCTTCCATCTTAAAATTTTCAATTTCCCAATCACCAGGTTGTGAAATATTTTTATAATTTGTTGCTAAATCGCCAGGAGCCCAATAAACATGACTTCTATCTACCACACCTCTTAATCCTTTAATTGAGCATTCCTTAATTATCCCTTTACCGTTTAACCATTTTGAAAAACTTAATGATATACTAACTTCTTCAATGTTAAAGTCGAATTGAGTATAATTACCATCATCATATTCAACATTAATAGATTTAACGACATCACCATCAGTAATTGAAGATTTCTTTTTAAAAAAATACTCATTTCTAGGTCTTCTTGAAACAAAACAGTTATTGAATTGAATCTTTCCATCTCTCCAAGTAGGAACAATTGCATTTTCAAAAGTAACTGTTAATTTTGAATTCTTTGTTATAAAATTACCAACTTTTTCAGCGACCCATTCTTGCGCAACAACAGTATTTAAAGTAAATAAAACAAGTGAAAAAAATGTCGTTGTACCAATAAACATCAATACAATATTTCCTGCTAATAGCCATGATATAAATGCACTGAAGTCATCTGTATTGAATGGTCTTTTTGATTTTATTAAAAAGAATTTTAAATTTTGAGATTTTGTCACTATGAATCCTAATAATTGGCTTAACTTTTTACCTATAAAATTTTTATTATCCTTATCATTAGAACTTTGAGCTTTGTTTTCCTTATTTTTATTATTTTTATTACTTTCATTACTCTCATTACTTTCATTACTTTCATTATTTTCATTATTTTTTTTAAATTTTTTTCTTTCATCAAATTCATTAAAATCATTAATATCATCATTTCTTCTATTTAAAGAAGAATAAAATCGTTTAACCATAATTATTTTTTCTTTATATCCCAACCCAAAGGGTAATTCAGTAGTGGTAATGTCATTTATTCCACTATGAAGCTTCAATTTATTCTCAACATATCTATAAGATGGATTAATATTTTCATTTCCAACAGATTTTTCACATAATAATCTATTATATTGAAAATGTAATCGATTCTGTTGTTTTAATAATGAATGATAGTTTTTATAAGCTCTGAACTGTCTAAATACGCCACTATAATTAAACTTAATGATACTAGTATTGATCATTCCGTGAACTAAAAAACAATACGACGTATATAGTTTATCTTACTAACAATTGATCACAACGGACGTTTTTGTTAAAGATAAAGTAGTAGTTAAAGTTTATGAAACTTACCTTCCTACCTACATAATTACACCACTTTTTTTCTAATTCAATTTTTTTTTACGGGATTGTATCGTTTGTTTCCGCGACGGTAACGTTTTACTAGAATCTGGAAGTTGACTTAAGAATTATTAAGATAGTTTTGAATTCAATGGCATATATGGTACAGGATAAAAAGCAAAAAAAAATAAAAAAGAGAAAACTATTTGATTGATTAATGAAATCCAGTTGATATCATTTAACAGGTGGCTCAAAATCCAATAAATAGCAACGACATGTGAATAGCCATAGTCTAAAGCCTTTGTTTCATAACATGGAACAAATGTCTCTCATTCACATCTGATCTAATGGTATCCTTGGAACTACAACTAATACTTCTCCAATACAATAAATTGAATCATCATCAATTGACTTTAGACAACCCTTAACGATGAATTTTCTATTCTTTGAAATTTCAGATATATAGCAGTCCAAATAAGCATCTAAAATATTTTCATCTTTATAAATCTCATCAACGTTTTTTCCGAATTTCATTGGTTTTTGATATTTAATATTTAAATTTGCAGTAACTGCAAAATTATCTTTTGTTAATGGTAATACAACTCTAACAAAGAATTCATCAATTAAAGTAGCAATTGCACCTCCATGAATGATATTCTCGTGCGATGTCAGCAGTTTACCTAACTTGAAAACTCCAATTAAATGATTGGAAATTGGAATTTGATTAGTTGCCCCACTCTCATTCTTTTTTAACAAATTTTCATTATTTGAACATTTCTTATCGTTAAATTCAATTACATGATCCAAATCATCTTGTCTATAAATTGCCTTTGAAAAAATTCTAACATCGTGTAGTTTGCCGTCCTGTAATAGATTATTTGGACCTGTGAATAAATGTTCATTAGAATTCATTATACCTGGTTGTTCAATATATTCAAAATCATCCTGTAACAGATCAATCATTTGATTATACTTGGTCATGACTTCTATGATGCTTTAGTGTACGCTACTGTGGAGTATTTTAACCATCGTACAAAGACTCTGGTTAAGCTTTTATAGGAAATTATCTTTCTACGTAAGTACTACTTAGTCACAGTTGCAACCCACTCTGGATGGCGCAGCGGAAGAACGAGCGGAGCGCCTTTGATTCCCCAGCCTGCGATGGCGCTTGTTGTTGTCGTCGTCGTTATCACCTGAGTCGACATCGTATTCCAAATCAGACCGCTTGCGTGTCAACGGCGAGACGGGCAGAGACGTGCTGGAATTTGTGTTAAGCACAGTTCTCTGGACGAGGTTTATGGCGGGACGCTGGGTAGGTTCCATCGGAGCATCACTAGGGTCCTCCAGGTGGTCGTGGTTCTCATCCTGGTCGACAAGAGACTCTGCACCCGACATGTCTGAACCTGAGCTGCGGTATGAGTCTGAGCTGGAAATCAAATCACCATCAGAAGTATCAACGGCCTGATCCGAGCTGACATACATCTGATGCTGCGTTAATGGCTCTTGAGGTTGTTGTGATGTCCCACTTTCCTCATCCAAGAAGTAGATCACATCATCATTGTATCCTATTTTAACTGTTTCTTGTTGTTTATGTGCAGAATGCATTGAAGTTGGCTTGGAATTACCCCCAACTAACATAACCATTCGTTTATAATATAAATCTAAAACATCTGCCGCATATGACACTCCATATTTAGCCTCTCTTGAAGTATCATCTGTTATACTGGTTGAGGACCTTCTTCTTTCCAATGCATTATTATTGTCAAATGAAAAATCTCTTGGAACAACTCTAAAATTAACTTTATTTAAAAATTCAGATTCTAGTAAATTTAACTCCATCGCATTGACTCCACCAACTTTGGCATAATGAGTATTCGAACAAAAGGAATCACATAATGCTTTTGATCCAACTGTTGTAGCTGCTAATAAGAATCTATGTACAGTTAATGAATTGATAGCAAAACTTGGAAAGCATAATGATAACAAATCAATGTAATAAACGGAAGTGATTAATATTGAATTTTCTAAAGATGAATACCGGGCTAACCGAGATAAATATGAATGAACTGATATTTGAGGTGGTGATCTAGAATGAAATCTGGTTAAATTTGTATGGTTTAAAGTATCTAAATCTAACGTTGTTTGTTTATCGTTTATTTCAATTAGTGAGGTCAACATTCGTGATACTATAGCTATTAGATCTTCTCTTGGGCAATCTATAAAGTTTATTGGTAATGCCTTATATGTAAACTTAAGTTCATCGGGAATAATTATTTTCTGACGGGTCTGTGTATTATTTTTAATAAAGGGAGTGGCCGATGCTGAAGGTATTGTTATTTCATGTCTAACAGATATATTATGTTGTCGTTTATGTGTATGTTGTGGTGAAGATCGTAGCATTTTATCTTCTTGCTGTCTATCTGATTGGTGATAATGATGTTGATTATTGTTAGTATGGTTGTAATGGTCTGACTTTAGCACTTCATGATTGTGATCATATCCTTCTGATCCATTTGTTGCAGAACTTCTGTTGGACATGAAGAAGAATATATGTTACCCAAAGCTAATTAGTAACGGATGTAATGGGTAGGCTAGGGGTATAGTATAATGGGCAATAATGTGAAAACTACAATAGGAAAGGTGGTTTAAAAAACGCTGTTGAGAAAGAATTGGCAAGAAAATTCAAATAAAGCTCAGACGAGTCTGCATAGTAAGTTTATGTGGTAATCAGTTTACAGGGATTGTCATTGATGTAGATAAAGAGAATTAATGCTAAAGATAACCGTTACTGCCTTTGTGAGTTAAATGCACGGTTCTAGATATTTGATGGGGCACGTTTTCAGGTCTACAGAGTCTTACCAGTCAATTCTATGACTTTGTTAACGAGAACAAGTCACATTATAACTACACGCTGTCTGACTTGTGTCCAATCACTATTGTCAGTATACAAGGTGTCATATCTTGAAGTGGAGCTAGTTATGCAGTAGTCGTGTGCTGTGGCAAGTCCTTTGTGATTGGAGTTTTTAACTGCGGAGAGCTGCTCTTTCAGATTACAGGCCCACGTTTTTCATTTAAACTTGCTTGGACATTTTCCTCAACCAGAAAATCAGTCGGCATGTTAATGGATCAGCGTCACTCAGTTTGCGCAAGCAAATGTTTCTTAGAATGTTTTAAAGGGGGATGGGGTAATTAAAATATACTAAATGACTTCCATTCCAATGGATATGTTGTCTCTCAACATCATGGTTTCAACTTCACAAATTCAAGTTTAGGAGTATCCCGGGCTACGGGAAGCGAATTCCGTGGAGGTTTGACGGACGGCGCCACTTTTTTCTATTGTTAAAAACTGGCGCATAACTTCTAAATAATATTTGAGACTTTATTCTCTGTATTGAAAATTTATAAATTTTTTTTCCACTTCAATATATTTATATATATTCTATATATAGTTTTTGAATGTTTAAATTTCCTGAGTCTAGTAAACAAAAATGAATTGAAGGATTCAAGAGAGCACCCTACAACAAGACAATTGAACTATACAATTATATATATTTATTTTATTTCTTCATAGCCGCAAGTTCAAGAGTAGAGTGTTGTCTATATACTACTTTTCCATTGTTCGCATTTTTATTGTTGTTGTCGCTTTGGCGGCAAGTAGATCATCTAAAGTAGAAGCCTTAATCTCAAAATACTGTAAAACACATTTGTATATTATTAGGCGAATCTGTTTTGATTCACGATGTTTACCTGGTTTTGATATTTAACTACATTGAACATTGATCAAGTCTAGAAGCATATACAAACTCTATTTGATGCAATTGATGTGAGATCTGGGACCCATAATATAAAAAAATTTAATTAGAATTGAAGGTTGTTAATAAAGTTGACGCAAACATATGTAATATATATATATCTGATGTAAAGTTGGCAGATATTACAGGAAGTCTAAACTTTACCCATCACTTTATGATAAGAAAACTATGTAGATCCCGCAAAATTGGGTCGATCCATTTCGCTCTTTTCTTCTCGAATTGGAACGAAAAGTCTTAGGGCGAAGAATATCTTCAACTTAAAATTAACTAACGATACACAATTTCTATACCTCTTAAGCTTAGCAATAAGAAGCTAGTAAATGTTTGAGTAAATTTGGCATACTTTTATGTCGCGATTACCGTCTCCAAAATGCTATTACAAAGCTTGGATGAAATGAGATTGCAAGACTGCCGATTACTTGGTTTTCATGCCTGGGAATGCCTAAGAAAAGCTCTTATTGAAATTGAATGCTTCAACAATATCAATTACTTTTATGTTAATTGTACTCCAGAAGAATGAATTAGTATATACATAATTCTAAATCATAGAAATAATAACTTCTAAAGGAAATTTCCATACCCTTTCCGAATATGGTTTACGAAAATCTTCTGGATGTCAAATTGATCTGAAAAAAGGGCCAGCTCATTTTTACTCTCTCTCTTCAATGCCATACCAATACCTTGACACCACTGTCGTATATATATATATATCATTTTCCTTGGATCACTTACTCTCTAATGTAGTTACCCTACAACATTGCTGGAATAGCCTGTCTCTGAACCCGGGCGTCAGGTGAACCCGCTCGGTCGATACCGGGAACGAAAAAATGAGGCATCTAACTCCCGCCACAAAGTCTGGTAGGTATCCCTTAGCGACCCGTCGATAACTCTATCTTTGACCCTTATAAATATTTACCGACCGCATTATTTGAAATTTTCGAGCTGTTGAATTTTTTGAATTAAACCTTCACATCGGCGTTTTATCGATCGTTTGACCTTATCTTCTTCTTTCTTAACTAGATATCAAAATGTCAACAGATCAAAGACGTATGTATTTTTCTGGATTGAAGCTCACTTGAAATCTTGACTCTATCTGCACTTTTAATGACTGTTTGTGCAACAAACAATTTTAGAATTAATTTTAAACTAACAACTCTCCTTTGATGGAATAGCTTTACCTTTTGTTTATCAGTTTATGGCTGGTGCCATAGCAGGTGTTTCTGAAATCCTTGTTATGTATCCATTAGATGTCGTTAAGACCAGAATCCAGTTACAAGTTGGATCAGGAGCCACTGCAGAGTATAATGGTGTTGTTGATTGTTTTACAAAGATCATCAAAAACGAAGGTTTCTCAAGATTATATCGTGGTATTTCGGCTCCAATTTTAATGGAAGCCCCAAAGAGAGCAACTAAGTTTGCAGCTAATGATGAATGGGGTAAAATTTATAAAAAAGCATTTGGTGTTTCTGAAATGAATCAACAAATAGCTATTTTAACTGGTGCTACTGCTGGTGCAACAGAATCATTTGTTGTCGTTCCTTTTGAACTAGTTAAAATCAGATTACAAGATAAATCATCAAAATATAATGGTATGATTGATGTTGTTAAACACATCGCCAAAAAAGAAGGTATTTTATCATTCTACAATGGGTTAGAAGCAACTTTATGGAGACATATTGCATGGAATGCTGGTTATTTCGGTGTTATTTTCCAAGTTAGATCATTATTGCCAAAGTCAAAGACTTCAACTGAAAAGACCATTAATGATTTGATTTCCGGTGCAATTGGTGGTACTGTTGGTACTATGATCAATACTCCTTTTGATGTTGTCAAATCAAGAATTCAAAATACTCCAAATGTTCCAGGTGTTGTTAGAAAGTACAACTGGACTTTGCCATCTTTACTTACTGTTTTCAGAGAAGAAGGTCTTGCTGCATTATATAAAGGTTTCATCCCAAAGGTCTTGAGATTAGGTCCAGGTGGTGGTATTTTGTTAGTTGTTTTCACAAACACGATGGACTTCTTTAGAGGTACTTACTATAAAGACTCCAAATAGGGAGTATTTTATACATGTACAACTCAAATAGATATTTACTTTACAAATCAAAATTATTCTTCGTGGTTTAAAAAAGTAACTTGTAGTTTGAAACCATTACATTTTACAGAGTCCAGTAAACCTAAATTCAACTTTATTACATTGACTCGGTGAAATTGCAATTTCACTTCTGAACTCAAAAATTCTTCTGTTTTTGAAAACTGTAGTTCTCCAAAAAAATAGTTAAACCACTAGTAAATCAACTTTAGGTTTACAAAACAGTGGGCGCAGCAAAAAGCGGCGCGGCAAGAGAAGTGGACAACGAGTTTCGATCTTATGATCCTATTTTGAAGAACAATAAGCACGCTTTCTGAAGGCTACATTAAGACTCATTTTTAAGCGGTTTTACAAGAGGGTGTCACGATCATGTTACCACAAAGTCAACCCAACGATTCATTATCTGAGGTTGAAGACTTAGCGGTCCATGTTTCCACGGAAGATAAACCTGATAATAACACAACTAGTGAAAATGCTCAACAAGTTCCAGTAATTCGACAACATGACACTCCAATTGAAGATCAAGAAGCCGTTGATACTGGTAATACTATTACAAGCGATTTTGTTGATCAACAGCCTGCTGTTATTTTGAATGCTAGCCTGAAAAAGACATCAGATGATGATTTTTGGTCTGGTATTACGAATGAAGAATGTCCTGCCCAGGTTGATTCAGTACAGCCTAATCAAGTGGTTCCTGTAATGGAAGATTTGGAGAATAAGGCCATTCAAGATTTAAATCAAAATGGTGGTATAGCAAATGTCGTGGAGCAATCAAATGAAAGTCTCCAAAAACTTCAAGAACGGGGTGTTCCTGAACCTCTGCCAGAACCTGAAAATGCATTGAATGATGATGGTGATTCATTTTTTTCTCAGTTTAAGCATGAAGATACACCTGAAAAAGAACAAAATTCAACTTTTATTACAAATGATATTATAAGTCCTGTTAAAGATGATGATATTTTTCAAGTTGGTAATGATACAAGTAAGGAAATTGAAGAAACTACAACAGAACCTAATAATGCTCAAGATGAGGATGATTTTCTTTCTCGATTGAATTCTTCTTCCACTTCTAACGTTATCGAAAATACAACTGGTCAACAATTGCCACTACAGCAACGTCATGTAGATGATGTCACTGATTTATTTGGTGGTAGTTCTGATAATAATCAGAGTGATGATTTTTTCTCTCAATTAACTCCTGAACCTGCTGGTTCTTCGGTGATTACTACTAAAAATACAAGTTCTCCATATGATTCGTCTACCCATGTTGAACAGGAACAACAAAGACAGCAACAAACGGTGACTGATTTATTTGAGGGTGATTCCAGCAATGCTCAAGAGGATGATTTCTTATCTCAGTTGAATTCACAATCTGTTGCTCCTTCTACTGTTACCGAAAATTCTTCAACTGTGTTATCCGGTCAACATAAACAAACCCCACAACATCAACAACTTGAAGTTGATAAAACCCCAGCGGACGAAGACTTTTTTATTACCTTAAACACTCAAAAGGGAACTGTTCAGAATGCCGAAGAACTAATTCATAGTAATGAAGATAATTCAATTAATGACTTGACTCAACCTACTCTTCCTGTTCTAACCCAAAAAGCTGATGAACAACCTACTTCAAAAGTTCAACAATTAGAAGAGGTTCTAAACGCTGATGATGATCACGATTCATTTTTGGATGAACTTCAACAACAGCAACTTATTAAAAGTGCAACTGGTATTGCTAACGAAGATCCACAGTCTGCTATTGTAACAGAAGAAGATGCTTCCTTTTTCAATGATTTGAGTGCATCACAAACTGTCATATATTCTGGCCAAAACGGCCCTGTTGAATCTGCTGTGCCTGAAATGTCTAATTCTGCTTTGGAAAAAGTGGATAGTTTAAGCTTCTTAGAAGATGATAATGACTTATTATTAGATGATATAATGGATGATGACTATTTAGAAGATGACGTTACATCTGAACCCATCGCCGATAAAAATTCTTCAAAAGCTAAGTATGCTCCTCAACCAACTGTACAAACTTCATCCTATATACCAAAGGCTGGCTGTTCACCATACACCCCATCATCTGCCAATCTATCTAAATTTAATCCTAATGGCTCACAAGCTTCACACTATTCTACATCACAGGTGACTATTCCTAGTAACGTTGCTGATGTGTTTTCACCAAAAAAGGCTTCATTCGTTGGTGCATCCCCCGAGGAGTTAAGATTAGCTAAGGTACTACAAGAACAAAAGAAGAAAACCGATGCTTATGATTTTCCTAGTGCATTGCTAAATAAGCATAAACCTGAGAAACCTAAGGCCTCTAATGTATATACTGAAATGGAAAAGCAAATAACTGAAAGAGTTACTAGTGGTGGCACTATCTCCCCGCCTCTAAGGAAACTACCTGTTAACCCATATGCGAATGTTCATCGTTCAAGGGCTTCTACTTTACCAGGTAAGGAACAAGCACAGCTTCCCCCTGCCCCCCATCTTCCTAATTTGCAGAAGCTTAACATCCCAGTTGCTAATCTATATGCACCACCTACACCAATGGCTCATTCAAATTTTCCTTCAGCTATACAAACTTCTAATAGTATTCAACACTCACAACAACTCTATCCCTCGCAAAATCAATCTATTCCACAAAGGGCAACTTCACCTTACAATCAGTTTTCTCTTTCACGAAATAGTCAAGTTATCCCTCCATATACACCAGCAAGTAATAGAAATGGTTTATCTTTTGCCCAACAAAATTCACAGTATTCTCCACAGCCAAATTTATATACTGGAAATCAAAATTTACCTGGTGCCACTGGTTTTATTGGAGCCCCTCAACAACCTATGGTCAATTCTCCATATTCTCCAAATAATAGTATTGCTCCGCAGCATCCAACTAGTTCTCCGTATATTTCTTCTAATTCCACTCATGGTAAGCCAGCATCCTATAGCCCTAATATTATTGGAAATCAAAATTCCTCTTATGTTTCTCCAAGTGATTTAGGTTCTGCTTCTAACAACTCGCTTTATGCTCCTACTTCTACCACCTTAGGCCCTGGCTCTGTCAATTCAACTTATGCACCACCTACTTCAAAATCTCCTTATGTACCAGGTAATAGCGCTGCTAAATCCACGTATGCGCCAAAAAGCCCATATGCGAAAGTTCAGCATAATAAGAATTCACCCTCTGCACATGTTGTTCCTTTACAAAGTTTAGATAGTGTTTTAGGAGACAATTTGAGAGGTGATGTATTATCCCCTTCACTTGGCAACAGAAGTAGAAAGAATACGTTGCCACCACCCCGTACAAAGACAAATCCGGTCGGCGTTCCAATGGTTGGTAATCTAACTCTTCCAGTTTATCATTCTGCTCCTGCTCCAACTGTAATTAATCCAGAACTTTTGTCCAGAAGGCAATGGCCATTATTTTCATTCTCAAGCAACGGCAAATGTGCATATGTAATCACTTCAGCGCATGGTTATGGTAATAATTTGAACACTGCTAAGGTTGTTGATATTAATAATATCATTGAAGAAGATAGCATTTCGAAGTCATTCCCTGGCCCTTTACAAAGAAATAAGAAAATTCACGAACTTGATAAATGGATTAGTACTAAACTAGATTCAGTTGGCTTTGATCATGAATTTTATATTACTGCTGAACAAATGTTATGGGGAACTTTGAAAGTAATGATTAATGAAGTTACCAAGAAAGGTGATTTTATAAACAATCAAGATTATATTAAAAAAGTTGTTCAAGTCTTAAATCCTGCTTTAGTTACCAAAGATACGTTGAATACCGATGTTGATATTGGATCATTAGCTAATATCTTGAAGCAAGACCCTATTAATTCACAACAGTTAAATTCAACTACTTTGTCAGCTAATGATTTAATTAGAGTTCACAATTTGTTGTTAGAAGGGGATAAACAAAGTGTTTTACGGTTAGCTCTATCACGTAGAGACTGGCCAATGACTTTCATAGTTGCAAATAGTATTAGTTCTACTTGTCTTGACGAATTGATTAACTTATATGTTCTGAATACTTTTGATCAAGGTGATCCAATTCAAAAGAATTTGGGATTCTTCTTACAATTTACCAATGACGGTATTGATTTGAAACATTTTATTAATAAAGAGCAGTGGGTTGTTGAAAATTACAAAACTGTCATTCCATTTATTTTATTGAATAATAAAAATGCTGGGGCTGTTTTGACTAAATTAAGTAATTTATTATTCAAAGCTGGTTATACTGATTACGCAATTTTATCATACATTTTATCTGGGTTACCATTTTCACCTACTGATTTTCTTTATAGTGCAAGTGATATTGACTCGTTAATTGTTATTGAAATATATGAATATGTTCTGTTATCATCGTCCAATGCTCCTACAAACTTCCCTAACGGATTACCTATAGCTTTAGCAGCTAAGGTCAATCATGCTCACTGGCTTGCTGATATGGGTATGATTTCTGAATCAAAGAAATATAGTGATTTTACCTCATCTGTCATGAAATCTAAACAAATTCCATTTGAGCCAATTGTTGGTTTATCACAAGATCATTTAGTCGAAAGACTATCAGTTGCATCGGTTGGGGACCAAAGCTGGTTTGGCGGTAATGTCAAAAGTAAAGTCTGGGGTGCGTTGGATAAATCATTTAATAAATTTGTTGCTGGAGAGGAATTACAAATTGAGCAACCAAAGGCTGAAGGCGTTTTCTCCAAATTTAGTTCACCGAATGTTACTAGGGTTTCTTCTCATATGAATTTAAACCAAGTTCAAAATGGTGGTACTCCTGTTAGAATAAATCCATATGCTCCTACTGCAACCCCTGCTGTTGTTTCGCGTAAACCATCCTTGGCTGCCGTTTCTATTTTGAATGGTGCTAATCAATATCCGGCTATTGAACAACCGGCTGCTTCTGTATATGCTGGAGTTAGCCAATATTCGAAACCACTTTCTCAGTCACAGTCGGCACCTGTTGGTTCACCTCCATCATCCTACATCTCTTCTCCTCCAACGCGTTCAACGCCACCTCTGCCTGTTGCCACTTTAAATAAATCACCACAGAAATCACAATTTGTTCCTCAAAAATATATATTTCAACCTAAGGTATCAGGTACTCCACCTAATCCACATGGACCTTCTCTATCTAATACAAAGTTATCACCTGCTAGAAAGAACCCATATGCACCAGGTAAAGTTACTCAACCATTTACATCTATTCCACCTCAAACTCACCAGAAACATTCTGCTCCAGTCAGTGAACCAGTTTCATCAAGCTTTGACAACCAGATAACGGATGCCCCATCCTCAGTTTTATCATCTTCATCCATTACTTCACCATATGGTAATACCACAAATATTATTTCAACCGGTAGTGATCCATCTGCCAGTGTTGGTGATCATTATGGTCAGGCCTCTGCGTTAAGTAATGCAAGTCCTTTTGGTAAGAATGTTGTAGGTTCCTCTGTTGTTTCCTCAAATGTTTCCATCGATTCTCATCCTTCATCTTCTAGCATTCCTGACTTATCAAGAAAGAGTAGTGATGGGTTAAGCAATTCAAGTAATAGATATGCGCCTTTGTCCGGAGGTAATAATAATGTTAATAGATATCCTCCATTATCGATTCCTTTGTTTACTGAGCTTGATAGTGCTCATTCATCCGAGATTACTGGTAATGATGATACTCTTTTAGTTTCAAATGATGCTACATTGAATATGGCTAGTCAAGAATCACAATCTGCAGGAAATGAAGAATATCGTGAAGTTAAAAAAACTAGTCATTCAGATTCAATTTCGTTCCCAACTGTTTATCAACCACTGGCTACAAAACCGCCAGCTGAAGATCCGCATGCTGCTTTAAATGCATCTGTCCAAACACCTATTTACTCTAATGAACACAATGATGGTGATGATGACGATGTTCTTGGTAATAATGTTGCTTATGTAATTCCAACTCCAAATAAAGAATCTTCCGAAGTTGGGGTGCCAGTTTCTAAAACCACCAGCAAGTACTCTCCATTGCCTCGTGTTTCTCAACTAGCTTCTGAATCTTCTACCCCTGAAGCTCCGGTTCAAAGTAAATACTCTCCATTGCCTCATGTTTCTCAACTAGCTTCTGAATCTTCTGCCCCTCGAGCCCCGGTTCAAAACAAATACTCTCCTGCACCTGGTACTTCTCAACTTGCTTCTCAGTTACCTGCAACTCAGAATAGATATGCACCACTGCCTATCCCATCTAGTGATAAGTCCTCTCCAATACACTCACCAGCAGAACTTGCAAATCATCAAGAACATAGATATTCACCATTACCAAAAATTTCTAAAATTGCAGGAGAAACTGAATCTGAAAGCCCACCTCAGAATCAAAACCATTCAGTTGCAACAGCGGATGCACCACCAGCAACTAAACAGCCATTTAATCCATATGCTTCATTATCCAAGCCAAAATCTACTTCCTCGTTGAAATCTGGGGCTTATAATCCGTATGCTAACCCTCATAAAACATCATCAGTCAGACCGGCTAATCCTTATGCTCTTCCTATCCCTAGTAATATGGATTCTCTAACTGATAATGCAGGTGTATCCAACGGTACATTTGCAACAACAGATAAAGAAAACGAAAAAGATTCAAGTACAAGAGCATCCCTTTCAGTCAATAATACAATACATACAGCTCCACACTTGATAAGTATGTTTAATCCACCAACAAGTTCAAATACAAGCGACAAAGGGGGTAATGTTAGTAGTACATCAACGGCCGCTAATGGTGGCACAGTGGCATTTACTAATCGTGGGCATGGAAGAAAGTTATCTGTCTTTGCAACTCAAGATCAAAGAAGATACGTTGCTAAAGATGATGATGAAGAATATTACGATGACGTTCCAGAAGATGATGTAATATCGATCAGCGAGAAGACTAAGAGAGATATTGAAGAGGCCAAGAAGAAGGAAGAGGAAAAGAAAAAGAAAGAACAAGAAGAAGAAGAAAAACGCAAGAAGAAAGACCAAGAGCAAAGGGAAAGAATTGCTCGAGAAAAACAGAAGGAAGCTTCTAAGGATGGCCATGGTTCAGTTGGAGGATCTGGTTGGTTCGGGTGGCTGGGTAAGAAGCATGACGACGACAGCCCTAAGCCAATTAAAGCCAAACTTGGAGAAGAGAGTAGCTTCTACTATGATGAAGAGTTGAAAAGATGGATCAACAAGAAAGCACCAATTGAAGAACAGCAAAACACCGCTCCACCTCCACCTCCAGTGAAGAAGTCAAATACAACCACTCCGGCAGCTTCCGGTGCCCAAACTGCAGCAACTACACCAACAATGGGTAGCGTTTCTCCCCCAGTTTCCTCCTCCCTTGGTGCTCCCCCTGCAAGGTTCAAAGCTGCCGCAAATATCGACGATCTAATAAGCATGGGCACATCCGCCACCGGAACCGCCCGTAAGGGTCGTCGTGGCGCACGCCGTGGTTACGTTGACGTGATGGCACAGCAAGGGGCGCAGTAGCTGATTTGGGAAGCGACTCCTGGGGTACGCTGGAGACTTCTAGATTTGGAGACTTTTTAAGACGTAATTTTGAGTTGCTCTAAATCCACCAGGAGATCCGCTTGCGGCTCGTGGGCTGACAAAACAGTTGTCTTGTATAAAAGCCAACAAATTTCCCGAATTTGTGGAGAAGACTGATCTTTCTTCCATTCGTTTTTGTTTCCGTGTGTATTAAATTAAAGTCATTTTATATATCAATTAAATTTAACTAAAAGTACAATTACCTGATCAACTATGTCTACACAATTGAAGAACGATAACCCATCTGTTGTCTTACAGAAAATCGATGAAATCACTTTTGAAGAAAGACCAGTTCCAGTTCTTGAAGACCCACATTACGTTAAGATTGCCATAAAATTTACTGGTTTATGTGGTAGTGACTATCATTACTACGAAACTGGATGTTGTGGTAGTTTTAAAGTTACTTCTCCAATGGTTTTAGGCCATGAGAGTTCAGGTATCATTGTTGAAACTGGTAGTGCTGTTAAGACGTTGAAGGTTGGTGACCGTGTTGCTTGTGAACCTGGTATTCCATCAAGATACTCATATGAATACAAATCTGGTAATTATAACTTGTGTCCAGAAATGGCATTTGCTGCAACTCCTCCATATGATGGTACTTTATGTAGATATTACTTATTACCGGAAGATTTTTGTGTTAAGTTACCGGAAAACGTTTCACTAGAAGAAGGAGCATTAGTTGAACCATTGTCAGTTGGTGTTCATGCTAATAGACTGCTTGGCACTGCATTTGGTGATAGATTAGTTGTCTTTGGTGCTGGTCCAGTTGGTCTATTAGCTGCTGGTTCCGGTAAAGCTTTTGGTGCTACTAAAGTTTTAATTGTTGATATTGTCCAAGATAAATTAGACTTTGCATTGAAGCACGGTTTAGCTACTCATGCTTATAATTCAAAAGGTAAATCATTAGAAGAAATCAAAGAATATGTTTTAAAAGAATGGAGTGAATTACCAAACCTTGGAATTGATGCCACTGGTAACAAGTTCTGTATTGCTAATTGTATCAAATTATTAGCCAAGAAAGGTAAATATTGTCAAGTTGGTATGGGTGGTGATACATTAGATGGCTTCCCAATCGCTCACGTTTGTGAAAATGAAATTTCTGTTACGGGTTCCTTTAGATATGGTCTTGACAATTACAAGACTTCAGTTGAATTAATTGCCTCTGGTAAGATTAATGTGAAACCATTGATTACGGACAGATTTACATTCGAACAAGCAATTGATGCTTACAAATATTTTGGAGAAGGTAAGTCGATTAAGATTATGATTGCTGGTCCAGAATAAATTCATTAGGACTCTCCTTTTAATATTCATTTTTATTCTATGTTTTGTAATATACAATCTCAATTACTTTTACTTTTTGGCCTCTATGTATGCATATGAATAAAACAAAAAAATAGATTTTTTTTTTGACTAACTTTGGAGTTCAGATAACGTTGAGTATCGGTGAGGTGATGACAATTTACCTTAAGAGTAAATAACATTGCATACTAGTAACTCGTGGCAGCTTCTGTAAATACAACCCGGTGAGGTTGTAGGCTAGACGCAGATCTCCACATATAAAAAAGGACAGGGAACTTCGTGTATCAAGATTCTCTCCTTGGAATTCCATTGAGGGTAAATTTTGCTGACTATGAGTGTTACCTTACTGCCAGTATTAATTAGGAAAAGTAGTAACTGCAGAATGTAATAAATTTACTCTTAGTTGAGTTTACATTGAAGAATTGTCGGGCTTGCTTTCATTATTATCTAGACATCTTCAAAAGATTGAATTTAGCTTGAATAGTATTTATTCAGAAATTTTATAGTTCATGCAAAACCATAGGGTGCCAAAAACTTAAACGGTATAGAATTTGTAATGCTTATTTCAAATGCTATAAATTTATTAGTAAATTAACTAATCCTTTAATCATAATTCACATGATTAAAACTAAGTATGTACAAAATTTCAAAGTAATATATAGACAAATAATCCAGATATCCAATAAATCCTAAATAAAGAAGCAAACAAGTTCACTAATGATTTTGAACAGGGGTGGATGGTTGAGTAGGTGTTTGTTGTTGTGTTTCTTTGATTTCATTAACTTTTGATTCCTTAATAGCTTCATCATACTTATCATCATGACTTGCTTTGAAAAACGTATAATGTAGAACAATATCATCAATATTTCTCATAGCTGGATCAGTTGCAAAATCCGGGTCAATAAAGAAAAACAACGGCATATCAATTTCTTCATTTGCAGCTAATCTTTGTTCTTCAAAACAAAAACATTGAATCTTATTGAAATATGGTGCCACATGATCTGGTGTAACAGAATAAGTAGCCATACCTGTAATATCTTTATTTGATTTATTTTTAGCTCTGTAAAATGCTAATGCAGATTCACCAGGAACAACAAAAACTTCACGTTGTTCAGGTTGGAACTTCCAAGGCAACAAACCTGATGTTTCAGCAGTAAATGAAACTCTTAATTTTTTACCTGTATCTATTGGAATTAATTTATCCTTGGTAATCTTGGTTTGATCTGTTTGTGGTGTACCTGCCCAACCTGTTTTTTGGCAAACAATTCTATATAATGGAACAGCACCAAAACCAAAAGTCAAAAACATTAATGCAAGTGAAATAGAATAATTTATTGCTGATATTCTTCTAATTTTAGTTTTCTTTTTATGAGAGTACTCTTTTAATATTCTGAATTCTTCTGGAGACATTTTAACTTTCTTGGTAATCGCTTGAGGCTCTATCTGGTTTATAATCGAATTTGTAGAAAAACATCTTCTTTTCAAAAGTTGAAGCGTTATATCATTTTTCAGCACTCGAATCCCTATTCTATTCCACATGATTGTTGTAGATATATGATATGTAGATGTAATCTTATTAGTTGATAAAAAATTAATCAATTGTTTTTTTGCGGAATAAATTAGCGTTCGGGGAATGAGATAATGCGCCACTTCTTTGAAATTATAACAACTTTTATGAATTATCTTTATCTACTTAATGATCTATACAAATACAAAATTAATAAAAGTCGTCATTCTGTAAATAAGACATAAGTTCTTGTTCCCTTTCTCTGGCTTCTAAATCGGCCTTCAAATCAACTCTGTTAGAACTTTCAGGATATCTCATAGCCTTAACAGAATCATTATGTAATGACATGCAGAATTTAATTCTTCTATCGAATTCCTCTTGTGGCAATTTAGTTTGATAGGCATCCAATAATTCTTTGGATTCCATATAACCATCTTTATGATTGATGGTCGCATCAATAACTCCATCCTTGATAGCCTTACCAACTATATATTCTGCGCTTAATTCACTATCCAAATGTAATCTAATACATATATCTTTTAATGAAATTCTCTTGTAGCATAAAGAAATGGTTCTAATACCAGTTTTAATAACATTTTGTCTTAACCTTAAAACTAAGTTGTAGTTTTTGTCTTTCTTTAAGCTTCCTCCAAATTTACTTAAAACTTCATTGAATAAATTTAAATCACCCAATCTGACCGCTCTTGTAACATATAGATATGGAACTAATGATTTTTCTAAAATTGGATCTTTAAATGTAGACAATTCTGGAATTTCACCTGTCAATAATTCAATGATTATATTTAATTTAGTTGCACTTTGTAAAAATCCAAGAGCTGCTTTACTTTGAGGAGACTTTCTGATTGCAGTAATCGCACATTCATTAGCCGTTGAGTAATCTAATTGAATAGTTTGAATCCTAGCTAAATAATAATAATATCTTGCAACAACGGAATTGCTTGCATCTTCAGGAAATTCTATCTTTTCAACTAAATTATAGGCTTGATTGATGTCATTAGTTAATAAATAATCCCTTAATAGCAAAGTAATTGTAGACGCTCTCGTTTCAGTGTCATGTCTTAACGTTGCTGCTCTTAAAGCGGTCAATAATTGTGATCTAATTGGAATGAAATCTTTTAATAGTTCTTTAGCTCTAAAAATGTAAAACCAAACTTTAGCCTGTATGTAATCTAATGTTCTTCTATTATAAGAATTTAACGATTTAATAACAAGTTCGTTAAATTCATCCAACTTAGTAATTTCTTTTTTATCAAGTAAATAAATTTGAATCAATAAATGCATAAAAATATCAACCTCAGGAGTCAATTCGACTACAGTAGGGGAATCTTTTAATTCTTCATCTCCTCCTCCTCCTTCTTCTTTATCGATATCCATTGCATCAGCGTCTGGAGAGGCTGTAATAGCTGCCTTTTGACCTTCAGCTGTAATGTAAGAGCTCAACACTTTTAACAAGTATGCTTTATTTGAATGGTCTTCAGAATACACTGAATTGACTATACTGTATAATGAATTACCTGAGATTTTATGTCTAATTGGAGTTAACTCACGAAAGACTTTTAAGATGTAACGTGGATCATAATTAGTTGCCGACTTTTGAATTAAAGATAAAAACTCATATAGAGTTTGATCAATGGACACTTCCGCCTTTTTCTGAACAGTTTCTTTAACTTCTTCTGGCATTTTTGGGGTTGTTGCTCTTGTTATGTTTAAGAGTCGTAACACCTGAACAATTCGCCACCGAACAAAAATCAAAAGCCAAAAGCGGCGAGTAAATCCGGACAATCCGGAAACACATTAACAGACTGAAAATAATTAGAAAATTCGTTACAGGCAGTTTTAGATGATAATCAAGGGTCCAGTATTAAGTGGTTTTAATATCAGATGAAATTATGTATCTTTACAGTATGTTCTGGTAGTATGGCATACAAATATCAAAACTTTTGATAAAATCATAACAGAATTTACATTTAACAAATTACACTAGCTCAATGCTTCTTATTTACAAGCATATCTTACGTTATCTCTAACACCAATTATGAAACTGTTTGCTAACTAACTCATAGCAATATACTATTACCCCATAGGTTAAACTCATTTTTGTGGTCAACTGTGAAGTTTGTGAAAGATCTTTGATATCGCTGAAGGATCGACACGATTTGGTTGTTGTGAAATCGGAGCCAGTGAAGCTGGTATTCTATAATTAGTATGTTCTAGTGTTGTTTTAGAATCTAATCTTAGAAGAAATAATTCAATATAATCACACCATTTATATTCAAATTCCTGTGTATTCAAGATCAAATCATACATACCCTAGTTTGTTTGGCATAACTAAGGTAGCTAAAACATACTTTTTATGTTAAACTATGAATTAAAACTCACGTGAGTTCACATATGGCTTGAAGAATAAAGTTTAAGGGAATTTGCCGGACTTCTTTATTGAATATTGTTAAATATTAAATATTAAACATTTAAACAATATCATGATCAGCCGCAAAGAAAATTCGATATGCACTACTTTTTGACCATGGAATATTCTGAAAAAGAATGGTCAACTCCATTAGGTTGAAACTTCACTGAATTTGATAAAACTGAAAATGCTTTCTTACCACTATAAAAGAAACGAATACCGTCTAAATTATCTGGAACATCACCAATTAAAAAGCTTACAGATTGCCAATTCGATGTAACATGAAATTCCACTCGCTTTAGACTTGAAACATTGAAGTTATACTTTGTAAAGTCGATTACAGGGTATCTAACTCCATCAGTCTTAATTTCCCATACTGTTATTATATTGTCTTCGCTTTCGACTTCATCTATGGGGTGGGCAGTATTAAAATGATGAGAAACCTCAAATGACACTTCCGACGTAACAAATAGCTGGCATTTAACTTCCTTAATCATTGGGAAATCTTTAAGATTATATATACTCCGTTGAGTCATAGGTGTATTAAGGATATCCATATTAATAAATTCATCTTGAGTTACAGCATTTAAATTGGTATTATCTTGACTTGCGTTGTAAAATGACCTCTCAAATGTTTCGGAGAGTAACAAATCTTTTCTTGGGATGCGGGTTAATTTTGAGGGATGTGAAACGTTAGCAGATATATAAAATTCAAAGTATTCCAAATTCTTAAAACGTTCCAATACTTCAAAATATTCCCGATTATTTATGAATTCATCGACGCTTAGTCTTTTCAAAGAAATTGGCAGTGTCTTCAATGATTCTTTAGATACAACAACACTCGATAGCGTAGAGTTTAACAATTTAGTTAACCCACTGAAGTCGAAATAGTGTTCTGGTGCTTGTTCTCCAATATCTTCAAAATAATCAATTTCTATGGATGTAATTGAATCACTACAGAAATAAACTTTTAGGGGATGACCATATTCAACTATTTTAAACCTGAGGTCTCGCAAATTAGTACAGCTGGGAAGGAACTCAAACCCTTTGTAAACATTCATGAAGTGCTCATTTAGAGTTAGTTTAAGTGTACTAATTGATTCAAGTATAGGTTGGCACATTTCATACCAATCAATTGTATAGTGTTGATCTTCACAAATCAAATTTATGTTGATGTTTAAATTACTGCACTTAGTAATCTTAAAGCATCTTGAAATAACTTCCTTTAAACATATAAATCTATAAGTAGTCAAGCATAAGGTTAGATCAACGCGCTTGAAGTACCTAAAATTAGAAAGAATGTAGTCCAATTTGGAAAGAGTGAATTCAGACTTTATATGAGTAATACTACCGTAAACATGATTCAAAGAAATCTTCCCTACTATGATACCCCTTTTTTTTAAATTATCAAAAAAGTTAAAGAACTCAGCGGAATTCAAAGTAATATTAAAATTTGCCAACTCTGGCGATTCCATAGCACCAGTATTAGTTAACCATGTAACATATGAGGTTAATTCAAAGGTAGAAATATAGAAAAGGGATTTCATCAAGTAATGATAAGAGAAATCTGTGATACTGGAATTATCGGCCAATAATGATACTGATGATTCGAAATAGTTAGAAACAGGAACGTACCTAGCATAAACACGAAGAAAAATATAATAAACTAGTTCTGAAGGAAGTTGTCTAACAATAGTGGTAAACCTTGTATTACCGGAGAACTTAGTAGTTTTGGTATTAGAATCCAAGCGCCGACGTTTCAGTGAAAGTGTCATAGTATCAAAAAAGAGGAAGTCGGGTATGATTTAAAAGGATAAAAATAAGAAAATGGATTTAAAATGATCCCTAGAGTTTAGTTTAGATTCATGAGTCTAATTTGTAGAAAAGGAGGGCAGTTACTGAAAAAGAGAACGGCCTAGCAAGAGATCACACTTTGTTCGCTTCAACTTTCGAGGTTCGAACTTGTGAATTGGCAATATTTGGCTTAACGGTACATTCTGCTCCACTCAGTAGTTAGTGAGTCAATTTACATTCTCCTCCAATAGTGCTAGTTGGCCTTGGTAGAAGCATGATCTGTATCACATTTATTGTGCTGTTTATTTGTGACTTTTGATATTGCCGCCATTATCGCTTTGTGGTTCATTTCCTAATAACTAGTCTCAACAGATATGCTTTTTTCTTGAAAATGGACACTTTGTCATTTCAATCCATATTTTTTAGAGTCTCTATAATCAGTCTTCTTCTTTGAAGTTATATCGTGTTTGGATTGGATATGCAAACCAGTCTTTGGTGCTCACGAGCCCATTCAACTAGCCCTTGAACCCATCCAACTAGCCCTTGAACCCATCCAAAGCGATCTTTGCGAAAGTGATTCAAAACTTTCTAGATGGTTTAATCTACTCCATATATGTAATTCCATTGACATCTATTGATTCATTCACCATTTCAAATTTATCGAATCTCTGTGAGCATTGGCCTGAGTGTAGAAGGGCCCTGATTCCCATAGTATCATAAACATCTCTACACTTCTCTTTTAAAAATAACATACTTCAGGCATATTATTCTGCTTTCAAAGGAAAGATGTTATTTAGGATTGATCCAAAATTTAAGATATATGTTAAATCAAGAACAGCTGTTATCAAAATTGGAAACATTGCTTATTCATGATATCATGAATCTTTAGTGATAAGCAAGCTTCTATAGTAACGGTGCCTCAGCTTCTTATTCCTTTCGGAAGTTGATATTACTATGATATTTAATATTTTGGGAGCCGACTATGGATATTAAGTGGCCTTGCTTATGCAATCCTCTAAATCAGAATATACTAAAGTTTCGTTAATCATTTTCATGAATTTCCTTGTATATTAGAAATCTTGTATATTAACTGCTTTACTAATGATCCAATATACTTTCAAAAAAGATCAAGAGACGGTTTTGGAAGCTTATGTGCAAAGTGTATAGCTAAATCCGTCATCATAAAAATCAGTCTTCCCGATAGGTTGCGTAAACCGGACTCTCCGATAATCAATCAACCTGCTGCTTTTCTTCATCAATACATGTCTAGAAAAGGTATATCGTCATTCGAGAGGGAGTCGAAACAAAGAAAAGATTTCCAAAACTTAGGAGAAAAGCTAATACAAGAGCAACATGAAGTTTTAAAGACTCAAATACAGGTGTTTCAGAACGCACTAATATCTTTCAGGAAACAGTACAACGACGAGATACTCAAGGATCCACAACTACGAGTTGAATTCAGTCAAATATGTAGTTCATTTGGTATAGATCCATTAGTCCTATCATTTGAAGAAAGTGGTGACACATCCTGTAAAAAAAATCAAACGGAAGAAGGCGAAGAAAAATTAAATCAATTGTCATTAAAAGTCTATGAAATCTGTTCCTTAACGAAAAACTTAAATGGCGGTATAATAAAAGTTTCAGATCTGATTCATTTGATTAACCATGTCAATGATGATTTAAATTTGCATTTTAAGGAATCTGATGTTTTTAATGCGATAGATAATTTGAAAACATTAGGTGACGAACTAAATTTAATTAAGATTGGTAATAGTCATTATATTAAGTCGGTGCCTCAGGAATTAAGTAACGATCAATCGTTAATATTGTCAACCTCAGAAACGTTAGGCTTTGTTAGTGTACAGATTTTAAAAGATAATTTCAATTGGAAGACAGTTAGATGTAAGACTAATTTAGATGAATTGGTCACAAATGGCTTACTTTGGATAGATGAACATGATAATAATAACGAGGTCTTATACTGGGCTACTTCTTGGATAAATAAAGAGCTAGGCATAGATGATTTGCAAGCTGAAACATGGGAAACCATTAATTAATAATTATACAAAGTAAGAAAGTAAATAAATATTTATGCATATAACACCAAAGATATAGCTAGTATGTATTAAGTTAAATGTGATATATACTGGAAAGCGTAACTGATAGTATCGTATTGGGATTCATTCTGAATTAAGAAATCTTCGTTCTCTTTTAAATCTTCATGGCAAATATGATTCCATGTTGTAGCATCACCATATAACATCGCAGATGATCTTATTTTCTGTTTTCCCATTTCCTTATCACAACGTTTACAATTATATGTATCATGAGTATTGGAAAATGTGTTCGAATCATATTGAAACAACTGTTTCAAGTTATCACTAGAGAACAACCTTTCGGCGTTTTCATTAGAATCAACAACACATGAAGACAATTCCATTTTGGCTGATTGTCTTTGAAAAATCTTTTCTTCAATTGTACCAGTTGCAATGAATCTATAAATGTAGCAATTCTTCTTTTGACCATCTCTCCAAACTCTAGCTAATGCTTGTTGATCAGATGCAGGATTCCAATCTGGGTCCATTAGAATTAATCTATTTGCTCCAATTAAATTAATACCACATCCACCTGCTTTGGAACTTAGTAAGAAAACAAATTCTTTACCTTCAGGGTTATTAAATCTATCAACCAATTTTTGTCGTTTATTGATTGGCATTGTGCCATCTAATCTAAGACAACCAAATGTATTGGATCTGCACATCTTTTCAATTAAATCTAATGTCTGTGTATAATTTGAAATCAAAACAATTTTATCATCAGTCTCTTTATTGATTTTACTTAAAAATCTCATCAACATTTCAAACTTACCACTCAACGCAATATCAAAGAAGCTGTCTCTATTTCTTTTTCTCAAAGCTAACGGTTCATAGTCTTGAGGTAACAAATGATCGCAACCTTCAATGTCTTCCCGTAAATCTAACAAATCTGGGTGACTAACTAATTTTTTCAATAAACCAATTGCCTTTAAAGGTTGTGATTCAATACCCTTTAACAATCTTTTGATGTCTGGTGAAGTGATAAAATGTGTATATAATTTCTTTTGAAATTCTGATAAATTACAAAATATAACATACTCATATTTAACAGGTAAGTATTTTGCTAACAAATCATTCGTTCTTCTTATAATAAATCTTGAGACTAATTCAATTAATTGTTGCAACTTCTCATCACCTTTTGCTCTTTCTTTATCAGTGGCCATTGAATCTCTACCTTTCAAAATAGCTAATTCAAAATTCTTTCTGAATTCATTTTTTGATCCCAAAAAATTTGGATTAGCAAAACTAATCAAAGAATAGTATTCGGTTAAATCATTTTGAATTGGAGTACCAGATAAAATAACACGGCGCTTACAATTCAGGGAAGTCAATGCTGTATATGTTAGGGAATCGTCATTTTTTAATCGGTGGCCTTCATCGGCTAATATCAAACCAATTTCACAGTTATCTAAAGTCTCAACATTCCTTCTTAAGGTTTCGTACGAGATAATTAAAACAGGTCTGACAACGGATCTTCCTGAAGCCAAAGCCCAATTTTTCAAGGCATCAACGACTTGACCTGGTTTTGTAGTTTTACCATCAATAGGCAAACTATTCAAAACACCTTTCCCTAGCCATTTGTCAATTTCATTTGCCCAGTTTCTAACCAAGGAGGAAGGGCAAACAACAATGCATTTTTCAATTGTCTTCTTACCTCTTGGACCTTGCCTTAGTAGTGTCCACATTAAAGTTAAACATTGTAAAGTCTTTCCTAATCCCATTTCATCAGCCATAATACAACCTTGTGCTCTTGCATCAACTAGGCCAGCAGAACAACGATATAAAAATTTAACACCAGATATTTGATGTGGTCTTAGAATCTTAGCTAACTTTGGATCAATAACAACGGGAACATTCGGAAACTTTGTTGATGGATCATTACTTGGATCAATTGATATACCCAACATTTCGTTTAATGATTTATGGGTCTTGCGTCTTTTTATAGATCTCGGAGTAGGTTGTTCTAGTGCTAATCTCTCCTCTTCCTCTCTGAGTTTTTTGGCCTCTTCTTCTAATCTCTTTGCCTCTTCTTCCTCTTCTTCCTTCAATTCAGGTATAACATCGACTGTAGGATCATATAAAACTATGGCATATTCACCCATTGGATCATGCAACGGTTTTGGGGGGAAATGAACTTTCTTTCTGTTTCCCAACGGAGGGGGTGGTTTTGCGTTCATAAGTTCGTATTCATTTTCTTTATTAGCTTTCAAAGGAACTGAAAATCTTGAAGTTAATGTGTTTCTGGACAAGTGCATCGAACCAGCAAAGTTTCTTGGATTTAAGGCATTTTTCTTCTTAACTATGATCATATTACCATCACCATCAACTGAGTAATCATTATCATTCTTTTTAATATTTGTTTTATCATTCAACAACTCACCTTCAGCATATGAAGCAGGCCCTTTTCTTCTAGCAGACCTAACAACTTGGTCGTGACCTACTGTGGTAGTCTGCGATCTTCGAAATGTAGGGTCTTTAAACGGTTTAAACAGGACTTGTTGTGAGGATGGGTTTGTTCCTGCCCTTTTCCTCTTGTACGTGGGACTTATGCCTGCACCTATGCCCATTGGATTAGGATTCTCCTTGTACTTCTTTCCAAAACTTCTAAACTTGAAACTCATGGGCTATATGTGTATCTGTTGTGAAAGTCTTTAAGTTGTTACTAATCCGAAGGTTGCCCTTCATGTAAAAAATCAAAACAACGCGTTTGAGTCGCGTGTTTGTTGAAGTTGAATAGAAAGTAGTATAGTACAGTTAAAATATAAACAAAAACAACGTAAGGGGTTAGGAAAGAAGAAAGAAATTAATAAAACTGATAAACCGTGAAACAAATGTTTTTTTTTTCTTTAATGTTAAATACATGAGAGTTTGTTAAAGTACAACTAAACTTATTTTTTTGAAAATTAATAGTGATCTTCTTCCTTCACAGAGTCCCAACCAGCCGAACTACCAGATGATGATCCCCACGCTGGTGTTTTATTTCCACTAGCCCAAGATGGGGTCTTACCTCCTGAACCACCCCAGGCGGGTGTTTTACCTCCGCTAGACCAAGATGGAGTTTTTGCTCCTGATTCCCAAGACGGTGTCTTTCCGCCAGCTGATGATGATCCCCAAGCAGGAGTTTTACCACCTGACGACCAAGCAGGAGTTTTTCCTCCACTGGAAGACCATGCGGGAGTTTTTCCTCCACTGGAAGACCATGCGGGAGTTTTACCTCCAGAAGACCAGGCTGGAGTTTTCCCACCGTTTGACCAAGCTGGAGTTTTACCACCAGTATTAATTGGATTATGACTGATTTCTGAATGGTATGCTGGAGTTAATGAAGATCCCATACGTCTTGAGCCATTATTAAAACCTGAACCATAGCCTGGAGTAAATCCACCTTGATTTCTACCCGAAACTAAAGTTGGTAGTCCGGCGGAAGCTTGGCCGCCTGTTCTTCTGCTTCTATAGTTCTCAAGGAACTGTTCATATGGGATAAATGTACCTGGTCTTAACTCAAACAACAAATCTGATTTATTGATTGGAATAATCTTAGCTGGATTGTGCATTTCGACCCTTGCGATTTCGCCGTTCGCATCTTTGATTATACCTTTTTTACCTTTATACGGACCTTTTCTAACACTAACATGTTGATTCAAAGTAATGTCTCTACCACTAAATTTAGCTGCTGCAATTGGGACGGCCGGTGGTGGCATTAGCCTATCTGGATTCATTTTATTCAAGTCCGGGGCAGCAGATGTATAAATAGAACCTTTATTTGAAATTGTTTGGCAGTCCGCTGCATTAACAACAAAAATACCCGTATTCTCAATGACTGTTTTAGATTTCAAAAATAAATACGATCTGTAAATATGTAAAATATTACCTTGTCTTCTTTCACCAGTCGACTCTTTAACGACATCACCAACTTTAACTTCTAAACCATTTTTATCGTTCGTCTTTTCAGTTAACCTGTTTAATTCAACAACCGAATGAATTGCTCTTGGTTCAACTTGTAAAACTCTACCATCTGTATTCAGTATTGTAAAAACTTCTTTTTCAGCACGAATGATCATACCAACCGTTGTTGCATTTAATTGGACTAGTTGATGTAATTCAAATCTACCAATTTGAGATGAAGTAGTGGATGAATCAATAGATTTCATTAAATAATTAGGGAAAACTGTAATGTCTTTCTTAGTTTGATCTGAAACTAAAGTAACTTGGTTATCTTCAATTCTAACAATCAATCCACTTTCATCTGAATGTACACCATGAATAACCGTAACATGATCACCTGGTACAAAAACTTTTCTTAATGAAGAAACTGGAACCTCAACAATTGTATTATCCACGGTATCATCTTCATTACCTTCCAATAAAACTCTCACAATTTTTGCATCTGTTGCAGCAACAACATTACCTTTCATTTTAGCTTGTTCTCCGGATATAATTTCAACTCTATCGTCAGTTTGGAAAGTAATGGTCTTTTGTGTTGTGCCTTTCAAGGAGGCAGCAGCAGATTGTAGGCCTTCTGCAGTATCATCATTATTAAATAAAGTTAATTCTTGTAAAGTAGGTTTAACGTTCTTTGTTTCTAATTGAGAAATTTTGATATCCTTGTAAAGGAAACCATAGATATATTCATCGCCTCTGTACACAAAGTAGCCTCTATCTCTTTTTGAGGCCGTTAAGTGTTCGTGATCATTTTGGGTGGCTTCAAATTCAGAAAATAATCTTTGAGGAGGTCTGAATTTAGCATTATAAAGAGGGGCTCTCTTCTTTTTTGTCTCACCAGTTGCAGAATCAAACACACTTTGAATGGCAGCCTTACCATAATCTAATCTTGGGATCAATTTGACTCTAGCTTCTAAATCGTTATCAGCTAAGTTATCAATAATTCCCAAATCACCTTTATATCTACCAATTTTAACTCTAACATATGCACCCGGTTGTAACTGAATGTCTTCAGATCTACCTGGTCTCAATAAATCGGGGTATTCTTCTATTGGAACTAAAATCTTGTTTGAAGAATACACACCAGGTAAACCTTCCAAAATTCTATTCACGGCATCTAATCTTCTGGCTTCAATATATATATAACCAATGAAATTGTCTCTTTGAAAAACCGAATAAACTTCGTTGGCACCTTTTTTATTTGACATTCTAGCATATAAAGTTTTAACTAATTCTTTTTCCTTACCATTCCTAACTCTGACACCCCAAATTAGAGGATCATCCACTGATGGTAATAATAATCTTTGAGAAACATTGGCATTCGAACCCATATATCTTGAAGAAGTTGAACGACCATATCTTTGTTTGAATTGCTCAGCTAATTCCTGTGCATCTTGTTCATCCAGTCTTTCCCTTGATCTATCCAATTTTCTATGTAATTTATCTGAAGCACCGACGGCTGCTTCATCACCTTCTTGGCCATCGGCCAAAAATTCCCTTTGAAATTGTTCCACTTCATCATCATCTTCTTCCTCTTCGTCTTCGTCATCCACTTCAGCTTCAACGTCCAAGAATTGATTTCCACCTCTTCTTTTCTTTCTTCTTCCTAATCCGTCTTCTTCGTCGTCATCATCGTCCTCCTCCTCCTCCTCCTCGTCCTCTTCATCATCTTCTTCTTCCTCTTGAGGTTCTTGAATGACTTCCTTGTTTTCTTCTCCTTCCTCTATCTTCACATCTTCTTCCAATATCTGATCATTGTCGGACTTGCTATCTGTCTTGATCGTGTGCTCTGAGTCTGACATGGTAGGGCAACAGTACACAGTCCATTTTATCTCTGTTGCCTTTCATTTCCCTGTTTCTCTGATGAATTTGATTTGGACCGGCGAATGCGCACACAGTTTCGTTCAGGCAGGGTAACTGTTTGTTTACTTAGCTATAAAGTTCTACAACAACAGACACAAACGTTCCTATACACCAGAAGCTCACCATTATAATCCCCGTTTCTCGGTTTAGTTGCCATCCACTCATCGGAACCCATACCAGTATAAATACCAAATTAATGATAATCCACACACAACTCAAATACAAGCTGAGATTCAACTTGATTTCAACCTTTCCACCAACAATTATTCCGTTTACCCCAACACCTAAAAGTAAATTAAGTAAAGGGCCTCCGAAACAAGCAGCTAGAGCCATCAATGGGTAACCTAGTTTTGCGACAATTAAGTTCGAAACTAAATCTCCTATGGAATTACCAATTGCAAATATAGTTAATCCAAGTATTGCATCTGATAACCTTGTTAAAACTGAAAAGAACTTTAGGACATTAATTAATTCTTCAGCGATCATGGCGATCCATGATATTGCGGATATGAATCCTAAAGATGATAATGTTAGTTTTAATATATTGGACTGATTGGATGATATAAAGTTGGTGTATGTGATTGTTGTTACAGCTAATGCCATGATTGTAATTAACAAGTAGTTTAATGCTGTTGGCTCTTCAATGAAGGCATGAATAAATATAAATGGTGATAGTGCAGTAGATGATAAGAATAGCATGAGTTTATTGAATGTTAGTTTAATTTGTGTGTTGTATTGATCAAACGTAACTAGTGGGATAGTTAAATGTAGTACAAATTGAATTGGAGAAGTAAAAAAGTGAAATACCTTAATTCCAACAGATGGCTCCTGAGTAACTCCAATACTTTGTTCGTTTGCTGATTCGTCCTCTTCTTCTATTTCATTGGTTCCATCAATATTATATTGTCTAGATTCATAATCTTGATCAGAATCTCTAAACCTTGGTAAATTTGATAGCTTTATCTTAACGGTTTGCTTTTGAGTTAAGCTATTCAGAATTGACCCAAACTCAATATTATTTAAAATCATTGGATTAAAGGAATAGGTATCTTCTAATTCTAAATCATTACCTGAAATATTTAAAATTGATGAATCATCATATATTCCTCTAATTCTACCATCTTCAAGTATTCTTCTATGCTTCTTTGATACAATCCACTGCCAAATTGAAACAACAATAACATAAATTATATAGACTGTCACTAAAATCAAAAGTTTCCATTTTGTTAGAACGCCATCTCCTAAAAATATCATAACTAGTATGATTGATAATAGAAAGAAACTTAAATCTCTAACATAAACAGCTTTATCATTTGATATCAATAACTTATAAGCAGACAAATCGTCATCGCCATCTGATGTTCGTTTTTCAGATAGTAAATTGAAGGGCTGAACGATAACAATAACACCAATAATAAAGCTGGTAATGAAAAATGCAGCACCAATTAGTTCGCCTACAGCTAAAGAAGAGTTTGAAGATTGAAATGAACTATAAGTTGACATTATATCAGGCGAACCATTACCGAAAGCCAGCAAAGTTAAGCCTGATATATTTTCAGGGATATGTAGGTAGTTTGATATTGAGGATAAATTGGGGCATAGGAATTCACTAGCGGTGAGACCAAGCCAAATGAAAAGTATTGACAGTATAGTTAACGATATCGGTATTATGATAGCTTTTCTTATAGAGTTAGATTCTGTTGCACAGTAGTATAATTTATAGTAATTTATGACTCCGAGTTGGTGGTCCTGGCATTTGGAGACTATGAATGAGCACTGGTCAAATTTTGGAATAGAATAGACATCTTCACATGTTAAATTTGTCCAGTTAAATTTTAAAGTATCATCAGGTAGTTTATCATTCAGTTCATCATCTCGACTGAGAACATTAGGTAACAAGGAAACAGACCCAGCAACAGCACTGCACGTCACTATTAGAGTTACTGTGACATATATATGACTTGTCTTCATTGTGCCTTTTACCCTATAACCTCTAAAGCAGTTTGACACAGAAGATATTTCACCTTAAAGCTCTTCTCTAGATAGTCTTCCAACATTCTGTGTGTGGCGCGGGTAAACTCCGATGCCGCGCCACGTCTCTTGTGCTTATCAAGTGCAATTTGATTATTGCCCCTTCTCTAACGATCACCTGCTTCCGTTGCCCTTTTCCCAAGACCAGGTGGACTTATGTTTATTTAATTGCATTTACCCAACTTAATCAAAGCTTAGCCATACTCTCGACATTCCAAAATTACACATAACTGCTTTCACTATTCTGTTTCATGATTAATAAAGGCTACATCCGTCTTCCTTCCTCAGATCAACAATACATTTCCGTAGGAGATTCTATGAAATTGCAGCAAGAATTACACACAATATCAAAAATCCCAATCAGTAAACTTCAGTCTGTTGTTGATACTCAAAGACTATCAACTGATTCTAAAGGTAATTTTATTGAACTGAATACTGGCCGTCGGATTCAGCTACATGGTATTAATCTAGCAAGTTCTGCTAAATTACCTGCTAAACCTTTAACCACTTCATATACAAAGCCCGAAGATTGTGGATTTTATGACGAGGGTGACTGTGTATCTTTCGTGGGTAGGCCATTCCCTTTAGAAGATGCTTATGAACATCTGACACGAATTAAACTGTGGGGCCATAATATAATTAGATATATTGTTCCTTGGGAAGCTATTGAACATGAAGGTCCTGGTATTTATGATGATGATTTCATCAATTACACTACTGAGTTATTGAAGATTATCCAAGAAATTGGTGGATTATACGTTTTCATCGATCCCCATCAGGATGTTTGGTCAAGATTTTCTGGTGGATCTGGTGCTCCAATGTGGACTCTTTATGCCGCTGGTTTAGAACCAAAACATTTTTGTCAAACTGGAGCTGCTACACTGCATAATTGTTGTAAAGATCCTTCGAAATATACAAAAATGGTTTGGGCAACGAATTATTACAGATTGGCAGCCGAAGTTATGTTTACAATGTTTTTCAGCGGGAAATTGTTTTTGCCGAAAGCTAAGCTGGATGGTGTCAATATTCAGGATTATTTGCAAGATCATTTTATTGCATCTTATGAGTATTTATTGAAAGAATTAAAGCGTAAAGCTCCACAATTATTTGATACTACAATTATTGGAATAGAATCTATGAATGAACCAAATAGAGGCCTATATGGTTTTGAAAATTTAGCAGAGTTCCCACCAAATCAAGAATTAAAATTAGACCATTCACCTACTGCAATTCAAAGTATGCGTTTAGGTATGGGTATTGCACAAGAAGTTGATATTTATAGCTTAAGTGTCTTTGGGCCAAGAAAAGAAGGTTCTAAGGTTATAGACCCAAAAGGATTAAAAAGTTGGATTGATAATAATTCAAAGGATAAGCATTATGGGTTTAATAGGGATAAAAAATGGAGACTAGGTGAATGTATATTTGCACAACATCATATTTGGGATGTTAATACTGCAGAATTATTAATACCTAATTATTTTTCAGTTGATCCAAATAATGGTAGAACATTAAATATGGAAACTTTTATTAACAATAGATTTGTTGAATTTTGGAGTAAATTCAAATCAATGGTTAATAAATTTGATAAAGATTTTTATGTAATTATGCAAGCACCAGTTTTTGAACTTGCTCCAAATTTAAAAGGTACTTCATTAGTTGACTCCAAAACAATTTGTGCTCAGCACTATTACGATGGTATGTCGTTAATGTTTAAGACGTGGAATAGGAAATACAATGTTGATACATTAGGTATTATGAGAGGGCGTTACCTTAATCCAGTGTTTGGTGTTGTGTTTGGAGAGGCAAACATAAGAAGATCCATTAGAAATCAACTAAGTGAATTAAAACGTGAATCAAATGAAAAATTGGGAGAATCTATTCCAGTTATAATGACGGAGACAGGCATGCCGTTTGACATGGATGATAAAAAGGCATATGTAGACGGTGATTATTCTTCTCAAGAGTCAGCAAATGATGCAATACTGTTTGCATTAGAAGGTAATGCACTAAACTTCACATATTGGTGTTATAATCCTGAATCAAATCATAAATGGGGTGACAACTGGAATTTAGAAGACTTCTCGTTATTTTCAAAAGATGACACCCATAAACAAGTTGTAGATGATGAGAATAAGTACGGTACATACATTGAATGGATTACGAATACTAATACAGATTCAAGTTCAGCAAATTCACTAAATAAAAGTAAATCAGTATTAATTGAAGAACACACTAAAAATGAATATATGCCGATTGATGATATTGATATGGAAAATAGAATTAATCGAATGTTAGATGGTACAAGAGTCTTATCAGCCATTGTTAGACCTTATCCAATCTTAACAAATGGTATCATAAGTTATTCAGAATTTAATTTATTAAAGAAACAATTTGTTTTGATTTTAGATACATCATACGTTGAATCAAATTTTACGAATCCAACTAAAATCTTCTTACCTGAATTACATTTCCCGCTATCATCAATCAAAGTTGAAGTCACTACTGGGCAAACTGATTATAGGTATAATAGATTTTTACAAATTTTAGAATGGAACCATGAAATTGGTATTGGTAATATTAAACTAACAGTTACTAATACTGATATAGTTAAGGAAAAGTCGAATTATTTAAACTTATTAACCTGTGGATGTTTATAATTAGCAATAATGAAGAAGATCACGGTAGGCTTTATTGCTCTTTCTGCAGGTTTTTATGTTTACTTTTCCGTGTAATAAATTTATTGCTATCGTTATTTATTGATTGGATGTTGGTTTTTATTAAATGGTTGTTTTCTTGCAAGTAAATACTAATGTTTTTGGTTTTTTTATTTTTTATTTTGTCTGATTTGTTTTTCTCTTTGAGTTTTAAAAATATTAAGTTCGGTTTATAGGTATGGTTAGAATTATTATGATTGTTATTATAATTAATAAATTGATTTTTTGTCGTAGAATTTCCAAAGTATATTTTCAAAATAATTATGTATTAAAATAGGAGTAAAAAAAAAAAAAAAAAAAGAAGGAACAGGTTTATACAATTTAAATCTAGTCGAACACACTTAAGTAAGCTTCAGCAACGAATCTTGCTCTTGCATTTAAAAATAATTTCATCTCACTTATTTCTTTATCGACATCTTCCATGAATTCGATTATAAAATCCACCAATTTATTTTTAATCATAATTTCATTATGATAATTAGTTAATAAAAATGAAATATCATAATCTAAATTTGCGGGACATCTTCTTAAAATTAAGAAATTCTCTGCACGTTTTGTTAAAAATCCTGTAAATTTATCCACTAAAATCTTTTCAATTTCATCACTTTGTTTAATTTTAATTGAAACTAATATTGAATTTATTGATGTTTCAATTAAAACTTTTTCATTTTCATTACGTGAAATTTCAATTTTATTTAATAAAATTTCTTTAGTTTTCTTGTTTTCAATTTCGGGATAGTTATGTCTTTCAACTATTTGTGATGAAAAATTTGTAAGATTTAATGATGCATTTAATGAATGTCTAACTGCTGCTAAGTAAGGTTTTAATGATTGAGACTATTAGTAATATACGGTGTGACAACTGTTAGTATCAATTGTGTAAAGTTTCACTGGTGGCCGGTAACTGCATACACTGAAAAGCCAAAAGTTAAAACTGTGATACATACCATTGTGGGGTGTGGTTTCTATTCTTTATTCGGGTGTTCTTCAGCTGTTCAGTTTGATTAGTTTAAATTGCAATCGATCGAGTTGTCAGTTAGCGGTGGCGCAGCAGGACAGTGGCACATTTCCCAGATTCAAGATCTTGTTAAGAAGAAGAAGAAGAGTAAGAAGAAAGAGAGGCATCAGAGTTCTAAAACATTACGATGGTCTGGCAAGAGTTACAAGATGATAGTGGGCGAAATTATTACTATAATTCAGAAACTCAACAGACACAATGGGAGAAACCTCAAGAACTTATAGGGCCCACACAGCAGGATGAAAGAATAGATCAGTTATTAGCCCAATCTGACTGGAGAAGAGCCGTTACAGAAGACAATCAGGTTTACTATTATAATGAAACCACTGAAGAATCCCTGTGGGAACTTCCAACTGAGATTAAACAACAATTGAAAGAACAAGGAGTGGAAATGGAGATGAGTGAAGAAGTTGAAGAAGCGGCTGTTGTTGTTGATGATGATGATGATGATGATGAACAAGATAAAGTAAGATATCCAGGTAATACAACTTTTAATTTGAAATCTATAATATCTAAATCAAAAGTAAATATACTACCGATAGATGATACAGAAACTGAAGATATGCAATCTCAAGATGATTTCTTAGAAATGTTAAAAGAATCAAAAGTTGATTCAAATTGGTCTTTTAATCAAATTATGGAAAATTTTATAACTGATAATAGATACTGGAAAGTTACAGATCCTTTATTACGTAAACAGCTATATGAAATTTATATTATTGAAAAGACTCAAGAGGAATTAAAATTAAAAAATTCTTCAAAGGATAAAAATAAATTAATTTTTTTTGAAATTTTAGATAAATATAAAGATTCAATAAAATATTATTCAACATGGAAAACTATTTCAAAATTATTATTAGATGAACCTGTTTATTCATTATTTTCAAATAAATTAAAAAAAGAATTCTTTAATGAATATTTACAAAATTTAAAAATAAAGCATGATAAAGAAATTCAATTATCAAAAGAAAAATCAATTGATAGTTTAAAAAATGAATTGAAACCAATAATTAAGTATGATTCCAATATTGATGATTTTATAAAAAAATATGGAAATTATAAAGAATTAAATAAATTAGATTTTATAAATGTTTATGAAGATTTAATGGTTGATTTAGAAAGTAAATTTAATGAAGAAGTTGAAAAAAATAAAAAATTAAACTTAAGAATTGATAGAAAAGCTAGATCCGATTTTCAACATTTAATGAATGAAAAGTTTACATATTATAAAGAATTGGCAAATTTAAAATGGTTTGAATTTATAAAAATCCTCAAGGATGATAACAGATTTTTAAGTTTATGGGGTCATAATGGTTCATCTCCAATTGATTTTTATTGGGATCTGATTGATAAAGAAAATCAAATTTTAAAAGGGGAAAAGGATTTAGTTAAACAAATACTGATTAACGAAAATTTTGAAATTAAAGAAGTTGAAAATAATTTTTTTGAATTTGAAAAATTAATTGATCAAAATAAAGATTCAGATAAAATAAATAAAGATAATTTAAAATTAATTTATAATAAATTAATTGAAGAATCCAAAATATCGAGGAAAAGAAAACTGGATAATGATTCTTCATATTCATCGTCAATGTCAAAAAAACGTTTGAATACATTAGGATATGGTGTTCGATGAATAAATATATAAATAAATTACTTCTTACTTGTATAATTTATTAAATAATTTGTATAATATAACCATATAAAAACATTACTATTCATTTGAAAGTAAAGAAGATATAATTAAAAATCCAATCATTGCATATTTAAAATATTCATTTTCAGTAACTAAAATAGTAACATAACCTATTTTTGGAAGATAACCCTTAACAGACCCAATTATATCATTCTTTCTATCCACGTATCTTTGACCATAAGAATATAAAGCTAAATCATTAACTTCATTATTATCACCTTTAGTTAAAAGTAATTGTTTTTGAATAACTTTTGAATTTTTCTTTGATTTTTTTTCCTGTTCATAGACTTTATGTTCATTTATAACTCTGTGAACAATTGGTATACTACGATCTTCAATGTCATAAACCACTATATCACCAACTGAAACAAATTCTTCTCTGTTCCATAAAAATAAAATATCACCACGTTGGAAAGCAGGTTCCATCGAACCTGATAAAACCACAACCAAAGGAGATGAAGAATTGGCAATCAAGCACAAGGCCTTCCAAAAAATGAACGCCGAGGTTAACACCATTGCCATGGTCAACCCTGACGATAGTTGTGTTCTTATCTGGCGTAAATTCATTGTTTGAAAGTAATATGTGTATATATTATATATTTATATTTATATTTATATTATTTATATGTAAAATCAACAGTGATGTGTTCAATAATTAATTGAACGCGTTGAATGATTTAAACTTAACAAATTCATTTTTAATATTATTACAAAACACAAAGGCAACTTCAATTTCCTACGATGAGTACAAGTCGATATTACTCCAAGAAAGCTCATAATAGAGATAAAGACTCTAGAACATCCTTGTTTAAAACATCATCCGTCATAGATTCAGATTCATACAAACGATCTTCATCTCCGTATGAAATCAATTCTAATGTTTCTAAACAACGTAAAGATTATGATGCATCGGCTGTTGCATCATTAGAATCTCAATCTGATGAAACTTTGGGTATAATGTCGTTTAAAATTGGTTCACTTAAACAATTATCAAATAAAATGAATGATCAAATTAATAAATCTGCAACCAATTTAGATTTATTAAATAATGATTTTAATAATTTAGATTCAAAGATTAAAAGAAATATGAATAAATTAATCAAAATATTTAATGAAAATGGTGGATTAGGTGTTGGTTGGAAAACTTGGTTATTATTTTTTTTTATTGTGTTTTTAATATTTTTATTTGTTAAATATACTTAAAATAATTTATTTTAATTTGATTTACAAAAGAAAGAAAAAAAAAAAAAAAGTCAGTTTTTTTTTTTCTAAAGATTCAATGAAGATAGATATTATAATATCATTAATTTGCTATTCCTTTCCTTCAACCCAAAAAAAATTAAAAATTTAATGTTTAGACTTTCTTTTTAATCCTTTATAACTTTTAATTTCTATTCATATATTTTATTTATTATGCTTTCCCTTAGTTCTCTCTTAAAGCGGAGGGGTTTATTTATTGTCTTTGTTTTTTCTTTTCATGTGTTAAGTCTCGATATTTCAAACTACAGTTAATTCTTTTGTATTTTTTTTTTCACTATACATTAGTAAATCTCTTTTAATTTGATTCATTTCTTGATTAAATGCACAAATAAAAGCTTGACTGGTTCGAGTAAAAAGTGGTTGGTATATGGATTGAATCTTGTTAAGTTAGTTTAGAATTAAAAACAAACAAAGTTAGTTATTTAATAGATAATTTACATAATGTAGCCGCCATATGTAATTAATATTACATGTGAGAATTGACTGTTAATAAATACGATCCTCGATGAATGATATTAAAGCAAAGATAGTAAATAAAAAAGAAAAGAAAAAAAAAACAAAAAAAAAAAAAAAGACAAAATTAGAAAGAGCAAGTTGAATGAAAAATTTAAAAAGAGAAGAGATTGAATATTAACCTTGTAAATTTAGAAGCAACAAACAAAACAGGTAATACAAACCACATAACAAAGATAATAAAAAAAATTTAGAAAATTTGAAGAAAGCAGTAAGACAAAAGAGAGAAAGGAAAAAAAACGTTGGGGGGGGATAGTGGTGGTGGTGGTGGTGGTGGTAAAATAAAGCAATGAATAAACAAGAAAAAGTACAGCACTAAAGATAAATTAAAGAAGAAGCAGCAGAGATAATAAAGTTAAAACACGGCATCTTGAAAAGAGAAAATCTAAAATGAATCTTTTTTTTTTTTTTTTTTTGGCAGTTGAGTAAATAAACAGGTAGATCATCAATGTTAAACATAGAAAGAGAAAACAGTACTAGAAATAAATGAATCATGATCATCATAAACAACAACAAAAATCAAAATCATTCAACGCTTTTTTCCTCAACCTCACCTTCAGCTTCAACTTCAGCTTCCACCTCAACTTCAACTTCATCATCTTCTCCTTCTTCTTCTTTATTGGCAGTTTGTTTAGTTTCACCATCTCCATTAGTCTTGCTTTCATCATCATCATTCACTAATCTTGAATTACTAAAGCCACCTCTACCTCTACCTCTGTAAGCACCTCTTCCTCTACCTCTGAAATTGGAACCTCTATAAGTACCTCTGCCTCTGTAATTGGAGCCTCTATAATTACCTCTAAAAGGACCTCTACCTCTAAATGAACCTCTAGTCTTAGCTAAACCAGGAACATTGGTTCTCTTTTGAACAACTGTAACAGCCCTACCTTTACTTTCTTTACCATTCAATTGTTCAATTGCCTTTTCAACAGATTCTTTATTTTCAAATTCAACATAAGCATAACCTTTTGGTTTACCATTGTATTTATTACATAATATAGTAACCCTTTGAACATTACCAGCAGGTGCAAAGAAATTATTCAATTCATTTGGTGTTGTTGAAAATTCAACATTACCAACATAAACAGATCTTGAATCAATTTCAATTTGATTTTCAGGTTGATGTGGAGCCAGTTTGATTTCTGAAGCATCTAACTGTTCAGCCGGTTGTTCTGTTTGTTTTTGTTGTTCAGTATCGGACATATTTAATGTAATTGTAATTGTGGATATTTAAATGGGTAATACCTCGTTGATAAGTTATTTATTTGTTTGATTTGTTGATTGTTTAAGGAGGGAGAGAGAGGGAGAGAGAGGGAGAGAGAGAGAGAGAGAGAGAGAGAGGAGAATTCAAAATTCCCAATTTAGGAGAGGGGGGCGCGGGTGTGGCGAAGTTACAACTTTGTGGAGAAGTAAAATACTGCGCCACTGAACCGCATATACCCGAAGCCGCAGTGTCGTAGAGCTGTAGAGCCGCATTGCCGCAAAACATCGCCTCAACGCCGTCTGAGGCTCATTATTATAAGAAGTTTAAAAAAAAAAACGACAATTAATGGCTGTGTTATTATCAAAGTTTTTAAAAAAAAAAAATTAAAAATTAAAAATTTAAAATGAATATCTATTAACAAAAATATATATACCCATATCACATACTAAATAATCCAACATGGTTTCAGTTAGAAAAAGAAAGATGGCAAGATCATCAATTAAGAAAAATACAAGAAAAACTAAAGATAAACAGAGAAAAGTTAATATACTATCGAATCAATTAATTTCAGAAAATTGGGATAAAAATTTAACATTAAAACAAAATTATAAAAGATTAGGATTAAAGTTTCGATTAGGTGTAGAAGCAGGTGGTGAAGAGAAAAAATTAAGATTTTATAAACCATCTGAAGGGTTAAGTGATGATGATGATGAAAATGATGAAAATGATGATGAAATTGATGAAAATGAATTCGATCCATTGAAGATACCTAAAGGTATGGCTAGATTAAGAAGAGATGAAGAAGGAAATGTTATTGAAATTATTCATGGTCAAAAAGAAATCAATGATGATAATAAAAAACTTAAAAAAAATGAAGTTGAAGAAGAATTTAAAGTTAATACAGAAATTGTTAAAAAATTAGAAGAATTATCAAATAACTATAAAGTCAATCAAATTACAAAGAAAAATAAAAGACATTTAAGTGATCGAGAGATTGATTTTTTAAGTAGATTAGTTGAAAAATATGGTGATGATTATGAAAAAATGAAATGGGATAAAAAATTAAATCCAAATCAATTTAGCGCTGGTGATTTAAAAAGAAGAATAAGTAAACTTAATCAACAAGTTAATCTATAGGTATAATTGTATGTATGTATGTATGTATATATATAAAACTACTATAAAAATATTAAGAAATTCATTAAAAAGAGTAAAAAAAAAAAAAAAAAGAATTCGCGTCGATCGACCTTTTTGGATCCCTCTCACTTGTTAAAAAAAAACTTGATGAATAATCAAAATAAACTACGATCAATCTTTAAACAACAACAAAAAAAAAAAAAAAGAAAAACTCATCAAAGGAACACCCTTTGCCAACTCTTGGATATAATATGTTAAATTCAATAAGAAAGATGTCAACATCTACTAAGCTTAAACAGCTTTCTAATGGAATAAAGCTTGTAGTTGATGAAACTCCATCCTATTTTTCAGCAATTGGATTATACGTTGATGCAGGTTCACGTTATGAAAAACCATATAATTTAACTGGATGTTCCCATATAATGGATAAATTAGCTTATAAATCAACTAAATCTTTCAGTGGTGAATCAATTTTGAAAAATTTAAATCATTTGGGTGGGAATTTTATGTGTGCGTCATCAAGAGAATCAATGATTTATCAATCATCAGTTTTTAATAATAATAATGATGTTGAATTAATGTTTAAAATTTTAAGTGAAACTGTATCAAAACCAAATTTACAACAAGAAGAAATTGATGAAATTTTATTAAATTCTCAATATGAATTGAATGAAATTTGGAATAAATCAGAATTAATTTTACCTGAATTATTTCAACAAGTTGCATATAACTTTCAAAATATTGGTAATCCTTTATTATGTCCACAAGAAGAATTGAAAAATATAAATAGAGAAAAATTATTAAAATATAGAGATTTATTTTATAAACCTGAAAGATTGGTTGTTTCAATGAATGGTATTGATTTTAATAAAGCTGAAGAATTAACCTTAAAATATTTTGAAGATTTTAAATCTACTTCTAACGATGAATCAATAATCAAAGAACCTGCAATGTATACAGGTGGGGAATATTCAATTCCAATGCCATCAAATATGGAACATTTAGGCCAAGAATTTAATCATATTCATTTAGGATTTAAAGGATTATCGATTCATGATGAAGATATATATAAATTATCAGTGTTACAAATGTTAATTGGAGGTGGAGGGTCATTTTCAGCAGGTGGTCCAGGTAAAGGAATGTATTCCCGTGCATATACAAGGATTTTAAATCAATATGGATTTATTGATAATTGTAAATCATTTATACATAATTTTACAGATGATGGATTATTTGGTATATCATTTAGTTGTATTCCAGAAGCCAATAGAGTTATGGGTGAATTAATTGGTTATGAATTAGCCTTAATTATGGCAGGTGAATCTAATAAAGGTGGTATTACAGATATTGAAGTTTCAAGATCAAAGAATCAATTAAAATCTTCATTAATGATGAACTTAGAAAGTAAAATGGTTCAACTAGAAGATAAAGGTAGACAAATTCAAATATTTAATAAAATTATTGATATCAACCATATGTGTGAAAAAATTGATAGTGTTACCACAAAAGAAGTTGTTGAATTAAGTAGAAAGATATTTACTGGATCTGAACCAACTATTTTGATTAGAGGAGATAGAGAATCATTTGGAGATGTTAGAGGCAAATTAGTTGAATATGGTTTAGCGAGTAGTGAACCAACAACAACTACATCAAATTCAAAAAAAAACGGATGGTTCAGTTAGTAGTTTAATTAAACATTTATTTAATTATTTATTATTTATTCAAAATATAGTATAAATACAAAGACTTGTACATAGTATGAAGTATTAATCAAGCCAGCTTGAGTTTTCTAAAGATTCAGATAATTTACTGTCTAAATCCGCTTTAAAAGTATCTGAAGTTTGTTTTAAAGTATCTGTGTTTTGTAAATCAAGCTTCAGGTTTTTTTGGAACTTTGTGAACAAATGATCATCTCTAGCTAGAGTGGCCTGTGTGACCTCTATTAATCTAGCATCAACCGCTGCACTAGGCAATCCGGATAGAGTCTTTATCCAATGTTCGGCCATTTATTTAATATGTTATAGTGGCGTTACACTTGTGTATTATATAAGTGGTGTTACAATGTGGTCCGTTTAATGTCGTATAGGCAGAGCGACGTGGCGCAGAAAGACTTTTCTTCTGTTTGGTGTTGGCCTTTTTCGTTTATCCCTTTTATGTTTCCCTTTTCTTCTTATTCCTATACTTGTCAAGCATGTCTCTTAACCTTCCTTTACTTTCGAGAAAGCAGATCGAGCTACATAACTCAGAAAAATCATGTTATGTTACTTTGTATCATAGAAAAGTGTACGATGTTACCCCTTTTTTAGAAGAGCATCCAGCTGGTGAAGAACTGATTTTAGAATATGCCGGAAAGGATATTACAGAGATTTTAACTGATCCAGTTTCTCACGTTCATTCGGAATCAACTTATGAAATGTTAGATGACGATATGCTAGTTGGTTATTTAGCAACTGCAGAAGAAGAAGAAGAGTTATTATTAAAACATGAAGATATGAAAGTTAATTTTGCATTAGATGAAGATGGATTAAGACCTGTGGATGTGACTGAATTCGGTGAAATTCCTAGTGATTTAAATCATATTAAAACAGATCACAAAGATGACTATCAAAAACATAAATTTTTAGATTTGGATAAACCTTTAATTATGCAAGTTTTAAGAGGTAATTTTACAAGAGAATTTTATATTGATCAAATCCATAGGCCAAGACATTATGGTAAAGGTTCTGCTCTATTATTTGGCAATTTCTTGGAACCGCTATCTCTTACTCCATGGTATGTTGTTCCAATTATTTGGACCCCTTGTGCTATCTATATATTCCTTAAAGGTTTGTTAAATATGAATCCATATGGTGCTGTTGCTCTATTTTTCTTTGGTTTATTTGTTTGGACTTTACTTGAATATTGTTTACATAGATTTTTGTTCCATTTAGATAACAATTTACCTGAACATAACATTGCATTTACTTTACATTTCTTATTACATGGGGTCCATCATTATTTACCAATGGATAGATTAAGATTAGTTATGCCTCCAACATTATTTATTGCTTTATGTTATCCAATCTATAGTTTAGTTTTTGCTTTACTTCCATATTATTGGGCTTGTGCTGGTTTTGCTGGTGGCTTTTCTGGTTATATAATGTATGATTGTACTCATTATTTATTGCATCATGCTAAGTTACCAAAATATTTCCAAGAACTAAAAACTTACCATTTGGAACATCATTACAAAAATTATCAACTAGGTTTTGGTGTTACTTCCAAATTTTGGGATCATGTTTTTGGTACTTATTTGAATCCTGATGATGTTTATCAAAAGACAAATTAGATTCTAGTTATCCTCCAATCATTCGTTTTTATACACGCATGCGCAACGTCAATATGGATTAATATCGATTTCAAATTACTAACCTCTACTTTCTCTCTTTAGTGACCTTTTTTTACTTGTATTCGTAAAAAAAAAAATTTTTTTTCAACTTATCTTATCCCCGTATCTCTCTTGTTGTTGTTATCTGGCTCCCTTTTGTACTCCTTACTTTTTTGATTTTTTTTTTTCTTTTGACTTTTTGTGATATCTAGTTTTCCTGTTCTTCTATTTACCCTATGAAATTATTACTTTTAATATACATTCTAACTTGTTTTAACTTATATATTGTCTTTTTCACTTCTTTTCTCTATTTAAAATGCATGCAAACTCATAATTTTTAACATAGCAAAAGTTTTCTTTCTTGAGTTTAAGGTTTCTTTTTACCAATATCCTCACTTAGCTTAAATTTATAGAGAGATTGCAAAGATGATTCTCTTATGTTGAATTTATTCTTGTTTTCATATTTTTACCTTATTATTTTACATATATCATACTTTGTGCATTTATCATTACTTATTTCTTCTGTTGAATATACTGTCCGTTATATTAATCCAATCACATTCACGTTATATAGTTTTGTATTATACTATTTTTTTGTATCGAATAATCTATGAATATCACTATTTCCCTATACATTCAAAAAAAGTTTATCAATAAAATGTTTATGAACTGAACTTGTAAGTAAGAAGAGGTTTACTACAAAGTTCTAAGCATATCCATACTATTTTTAAAACTATTAACACTTGAAGAACAACTTCGATCATCTCTAATGGACATAAGAGCATCACCATCATCATCAATATCCATACTATTTTCTAAACATTTGGTAATAATTTCATAACCCTTTGGTTTACCGTCAACATAACAGCACCAATCTTCATGTTCTTGAATTAAATCTATTTCGTTATCTTTGTCATCTTTATTAGCTTCAATAAATTCTTCATCATCTTCATCATCAAATGTTATTGCCGATGGATATTTACATGAAGATAATTCTTCAATATTATTTAAATTCATTGTTGAATTTGAATTTATTTCTCCAATTAAAATTCTTCTTGTACATTTATTACAGGTTAATAATATGATTGATTTATCCCCAAATCTTTGTTTTTTTAATACCCATCCTAATAAATTAATTAGTAATATCGTCGTATTAATAGGTTCTATTGATTTTTCATTAATTTCATTAACATCACCATTATCATTTATATCATCTATTTTATTAAAATTTTTTATTGAATAATTTTTCAAAACATTTATGATATAATCTATATTAAAATCATTTATCTTTTTAAAATTTTTTTTAATTAAAATTAAATTTTTAAATTGTTTTAATAACTTTAAATTAATTAAAAAATTGTAGTTAATTTCATTAATTTGATTTAATTTAAAATAATATAATTCTTTAATAATATTAATATCTTTATTTAAAACATGTTTCCAAATACAATCCGAATAATGATCTGTAGTTAATCTATTAAAATAACTTTCAATCAACATTTTTCGAACTTCTAAAACATCCTCATGATTTTGAAATCCTGTAAATTCATCATCATCAACAATTTCATCATTCAATAATAAATTCCCATATCCAATTGAATAACCTTGTGCTATATTTGTTTGTTGTTGTGATATTTCATTCAGTTTTATAAATATTATTGCTCTGCATGAAGTACAATAAATTTCATTTTTAATAGTTGAATGATTTGACCAACCTCTTAATGAAATTTCTAAGGGATTTAAATATTTTAAATCATCGATTGTCCAAGTTAAAATATTAAATGATTGGATTCTTGCATTTAATTGACCTTTATCGTATGGATTGGTTATATTTTTGGTTACGTTATTATTATTATTGTTGTTGTTGTTGTTATTGTTGTTGTTGTTTGATTTTAATTTGAAACCTTTTGGTTTTAATTTGAAATTTAAATTAATTGGTGAACTTGGATTTGACTTTAATTTTAAGTTTTGAATTTTTTTTAATGTTGTTGAATATTGTTCTTCATCGGATAGTCTTCTTTTACAAATTACTGACTTTGATATAACATGATTGAATGGTTTATGATGATGAGATGATTGTCCATGGTTTGGGTGACGGTGATGATGATGGAGAGTAGATGATGGAATATCTTGTGTTGATACATTGCATACTGACGACAGCATCTTTAAAATTGCCTTTGTTGTCTTACTTGTTGGTTCTGAAGGAATTTCATCAAACATTGCAATTATTTTATTTTAATTTTACTTAATCAATAGATGGGGTTCATATTAATAAAAATCCAACCGAGAAAGTTGAACTGAAAACCTCAAATTTTCAATTTAAAAAAAAAAAAAAAAAAATAGTTTATCTTGTGAAGTCAATAGATAAGCAATTTTTTTACACCACCCTAGGATGTCTAACTACAAAGCAAAGTTTATTGAAGATGCATTAGAAGTTAATGCATTAAAATTCGGTTCATTTACCTTAAAATCAGGTCGTAATTCACCATATTTTTTTAATATGGGATTATTCTCTGATTCGAAATCATTAGCAAATGTTGCAACAGCATATGCTAAAGCAATTATCTCATCTGGTATTGAATTTGATATATTATTTGGGCCTGCATATAAAGGTATTCCATTATGTGCAATTACTGTTGTTAAATTATATGAACTTGGTGGAGAAAAATATTCAAAAGTTGGTTATTCATTTAATAGAAAAGAAAAGAAAGATCATGGTGAAGGTGGTTCAATTGTTGGTACACCATTAAAGGGTAAAAGAGTTTTAATAATTGATGATGTTATCACTGCTGGTACGGCCATTAAAGAAGCTTTTGATATTATTAAAACTGAAGATGGTTTATCTGTTGGTGTTATTATTGCATTAGATAGAGAAGAAACTATTAAAGATTCAAATATTAGTGCAACTAAATCTGTTTCTGAAATATACAACGTTCCTGTTTTGAACATTTTTACATTTACTGATATCGTTAATGAATTAAATGGTAAATTAACTTCTGAACAGATAGAAAGTATTACTGATTATAGAAAAAAATATGTTCCAAATTAAGATTAAGATTTAAAATATTGATGAATTCCAAAAGGGGGCCATTATTACTAAATTAAAAAAGAATTTTTTTTTTTTTTTTATATATAACTATATAGTAAATGTTATTCTTAAATTTTTATTCTTTGAACTTTTTGTTTATTTAATTTTTTAGATTTTGGTTTTAAAGTACCTTCATTTCCTCCAACAACAGGCACCTTATCATAAGCACTAATAGTTTCTGGATTTTTCATAGTATAGGGAGAATGTAAAGGAACAATTGTATTCATTTTAAATCCTTTAACTTTTGAAACTTCAATTGGTTTATAATTATTTGACATTAATTCAGGTGGACCTGGATATTTTTTAATATCCATTAATTTAGTTTCATGTTTAATTAAATATTCACCAATCTTATTAAACAATTGTCTTTTATTTAAATTTAATTGAGGATCAATTTCAAATCTAATTCTACCTGGATTACCAAAATCTTGTGGATGAGTCTTTTCAGGTTCAAAAACAACATTAGTTAATCTTAATAATCTACAAGCCGTCAATATATTTGAAGCTAGTGGATTTTCTATACATTTATTTAAAGAAACCCTTCTACCTTCTTTAATTGATCTATTTTTATCAAAATAACATGGATATAAAATATTTAAATTTTTAAATGATTGCATTTCTTCTTCAGTTGGTTTTATAATATTTGGCATTTCAACCTGTTCCGAACCCACTGGAGGTGGAGTTGGCATTTGCATACCAAAATTAGACATCATCTGTGATAATGGATCAAGTGTATTGAATGCACCAGAAACAGGTTGACCATCTTGTGATCTTTCAATTTTTGGTTTTGGTCTTGCTGGGGCTATTGGGGTTTTTAAATCTGGATCGAATTCAGCAAGATCCATATCTAAGTTATCGATATCATCAATATCCTCTATTTCTTCTAACGTTGGCATGATATGGTATATGTATGCGTGTATATATATATATGTATATGTATATGTATGTAATGGTAATGTAATGTATGTATAAAAAAGTATACGATGTTTGATAAAACTAACGTCGAAATCTTTTAAAAGTTGAAGTGGAGCGAAAATTAAAAGAAAATTTGTTTATATATTCCAAAAAAGAAGGTTACAAAATAAACGATGTCTAGTGATCTGGAAAGAATACTATCAGACGACGAGATTGGAATAGATGAGGAAGAAGAAGATGAAGAAGTGGAATATGAAGAAGAAGCACAACAATCTATATCAGAACCAAAGAAAAAATCCCGACGTTTAAATCATGAAAAAATCAAAGATGTACAACAGTTAAATCAAATAAGAAAAGATTCAATACATTTACTTCAAACATTGGATCAAGAACATCGCCAAGATTTAGCTTTACACCTGTATATGATACACAACCTAACGAAAAGAAAACCATCAACATTAACAGGTAACCAATGGAAATATATCAATTACTTTGCAAATTGGCCATTACCTATCGGAAACCTTCCTCAAACTCAAACCGGAAACAGATATGTCGACGAAAACAACACCCCCAGCCACTCCAGTCGACGTCCTGCGCCACGTCTGGCAACTGTCAACGAGATCGTCGACAATGGCAAATTCCGAACGAAGCCGTCCGGCAAAGACGTGCTGCTGCGCCACACAGTGGCGGAAGAAGACATTGACAATAATCCGACAACTAAACAACTTTGTGTGGAGATGACGGCTTGTTTCCAAAGAGCCATTTATTCTAAAATATATAATAATAACGGCACGACGGGTCCGTTGTTGGTTCAGCCGCGTGTTGATGTGGCGGTGCAGCTGCCTCCTGTGCTGCAAAGAAATCTATTGTGCCGATTGGATTCTGTGGTTGACGTTTTAGTGGCCAAACGTGTTCGCCATCGTGGGGCCACCGCGGCCGTGGGTTCTTGGTCTGCGGTGGAAGATGCTACGGGGCTGCCTGAGAATGCCCGGTTGTCTGGTCTACTGCGATAGTTGTGTTTTGTTCTTCCCCTCCCCCCTCCCTCCCTCGTGGTGGCTTTCCTTTGCTCTATATTTTGCTGCGCCATGTGCTGCGCCATGTGCTGCTTCCGGAAAACTTAAAGTTGTGGGGCTAAGCGAATCTGAGGTTCCAGAAATGGAACAATTCATTTTATTCTTAAAACAAAACTCTACTTTCGAATAAGATATTATTTAATAATTGACATTGGAAATTTTTGTGTTTTTTTTTTGTCTCCTCCTCCCACCTCCTCTCCCCCACCTTTGATTCAATTTAAAGTATTCTTATGCCCATTAATAACAAAAGTTTCCACTTAACCATACTTGGTTGTTCGGGTGGTCCTATTTGTGGGTCAACTTGCTCATTTTTATTAAAACCTGCCTCAATACAGTACAATGATTTATTTAATTCAACTGTTGATTCAGTGACCTCCAAACAATTTGATGATGATAATGATGATGATAATGATGATGATGATTGTATATTATTAATAGATGGAGGTGCTATACTCAATGCTTTAATATCAATGCTCACTAATAATACACAATTTATATCTTCTTTGTTATCATTATATTCAGATTCATTGAATTGGTCTGATTATACAAATCTTCGAAACATGAAGGTATCAACAAAATCTATAATTAATATATCATCTTTGACAGCATCTTATAACAATTTATCACCTTTACAATTATCATTTAAATTTACTAGTTTAATTAAATCCATTTTAATATCTCATCCTCATTTAGATCATACTTTATCTATTATAATAAATTCACCTGTATTTGAATCTTCAATAAAAAAAGTTTTCGGTTTTAATAATACTTTAAATTCACTTCAAAATGATGTATTTAATGATCAATTATGGCCTGATTTATCAAAAAATTTTAAATTTGAAGAGTTAATTAATGAAAAATTCATTTTAATTAATAAATATTTTCAATGTTATCCATTTCAAGTATCACATGGTGAACCAGTTAACAATGATTGCAATACCAGTAATAATAATAATATTAATATCAAACATTGTATGAGTTCATGTTTTCTAATTAAAAATACTTTATCAAATAATTATATATTAATGTTTGGTGATGTTGAAAGTGATTTAACTTCAAAATTAAATTTAAATTATAAAATTTGGTTAAAAACTTCAAAATTGATTTTAAAAAATAAATTAAATTCAATTATAATTGAATGTTCAACTGTTGATAAACTAAAAAGTGAAGATTTATTTGGTCATTTATCTCCAACATATTTAATTCATGAATTTTTAACTTTAAGAAAATTATGTATAAATAATGGTATTGATGATCTTGTTCAAGATCATGATTTATATTCTCCAATTTTTAAAAATTTATCAATTCAACCTTTACAAAATTTAAATGTTATTATTATTCATGTTAAAGAAACTTTTGATGGACATGATCCAAGAAAATCAATATTAAATGAACTAAATAGATTAAATGAATATCATAATTTACAAGTGAATTTTAGTATTGGGTTACAAGGTATAACTTATGAATTATAATTTACTCTGGAGGGGAGGGGAAAGGAGTGGGAATCTCTTGTTTTTGCTTTTTTTTTTTTGTTTTTGTTTTCCTTAACATTCTAGATCGTTGAAAATTTATTAGTTAGATGTATAATTCAATTGAGAACAGGGGTATTATTACTCTTCCTCCCCCCCCTCCTCACTTTTTTTAAACTTGGTATATATTGGTTGATTTTTTTTTGTTTTTGTTTTTCTCTTTAATTTTTGTTTGTTGTTTTTTTTTTGCTCTTTCAGTTACAGTATTTTCTCCATTTGTAATATTTTTTTCTATCATGTTTTCTCTCTTTCTTCGTATATTTATATTTTTATTAACTTTAACTTGGATACTACATTATAAATTTAATTACTTTATAAATAATTACATATATACATATATATATATATATATGCCTACAATTGTGGTATACCATAACCTCTAATATCTTTTGCAAAACCCCATTGCATATTATCAACTTTAATATCTTTATGAAACTCAATATTTTGATTTAATTCATCAACAATTGCCATTGAATATTTATCTAAAGATCTTGCATCTCTATAAAATAAAACTTTCATACAATCTTTAATAACTTTAATTGCGTCATCTTTTGATAATTTTTTAACATCTTCTTCATTATCAACTTTTTGTCTTAATAAAGGAATTGCTAAATGAGCACCAAATCCAGTTGCTAAAGTTGGAGATCCATATGCAACACCTAATAAATCAACATATTTTAAAAACGATTTATTATTATCATCAAATCCAGTAACTATGCATGCATTCCAAAGTGGATTCATTTTTGATCTTCTATTATATAAAATTCTGGTTAAATATTCATGAACATGATTGGCTTTTAAATCAGATTCATTATTATCTGTATCATAACTTTCATCAATTTCTAAATCCGTTAAAATACGATCAATTGCTTGTAAATCTGAAATATCACCAGAAATTCCAACAATTGTATTATTACCAACTTTTAATAATCTTTCTAAATCATCAATCTTCATTAACGATCCATATGATCCCATGTTATCTGCTGCTATAATCACTCCTGTTGAATATTTAATTGCTATAACTGATGTACCTGTTAACATTGGTTGTTGTGTATGCATAGTTGGGAAATCTGTATTTTGCTTTGCGTTAATGTCTCTGTTAACATTTGTTGCATTTGCAATTTGATAATTATATGGGCCATAAGTAGCATCTGAAGGTCTCCCCCATTGAAAAGGATCGTGATTCATTATAACTGATTTAAATTGAGTCGGTGGCAAATTGTTATTTAATTCAATTTGAAGGGCAAAAAACGATAAAATCGTAAAAGTTCAAGTTTTTGCGAGCAAATGGTGGAATAATCACGGACTATGTCCCGGACTGTTAGTCTCGGATTGTCCGTATTCAACTTCCGGTTTTGTGTCCGGTTGTGTTTTTATATCCGGGTTTCCTTTTTGATATTTTCTCGTTTCCGAACGCGGGCCTTTAAACCCACAATATTGATCAAGCCGATTACAATTTAGCTGTTTGTTAGTTAAAATAATCCTCTTTCTTTCCAAATATACGTCATTCACAACTACAATGAAAGCTTCTATTACTCTTTTGAAGCATGTTCCTTTAATTAAATTTGTTGGAGGTCCTCATGTTGCTCCAAGTAAGTATCTTTTATTTAATAATTGTCATTCTATCCTTAAAAACTATATACTTACTAACTAACTAATCAATCAATTTAATTTAATTTAATAGAACATGTTGCAGGTTCAGTTCATCCTTGTGCTCCAAATGGTTTATTACCGGGCTCTTCATCAATATCTAGTCCATTTATCGCTTTCGAATCAAGAAATTCATTATCAAAAAGATTTAGATATGTTCCATTGGATGAACCAGAAGTGGAAAATGTTTTAAGTGGTGGTGCTGAAACTGTTTTCCATCAAAATTAAACAATCTTATTTTATTTATTTGTTTCAATGATTTGTCTTTTTTTTTTTTTATTTGAGAATACAAAAAATAAAAAGACGCTTTATAAATAGCTATCTCTTTTTTTTTTTAATTTTTTTTCGGATATGATATGAATATAAAATTTAAATTATTATGATTATACAAAAGGAACAGAATTAATAAAACAAGAGAATTGAGGAAATGAATAAATAAAATAAAAAATTATAAATAGCTATTGAAGATTCATTCATTCAATATACTTCACAAGTCTTTTATAATCTTGATTTCTTTCAATATCATTACCATCTCTAATATTATACATCAATTTTTGTAAAATCATTCCATAATTATCAACATCTAACGGATTTGGTTTAAAATTTAGAATAAACTTTTCATGTAATGCAAAATAATGTAAACAATATAATGCATACATTAAAACATTATAACCATTCAAATTTTTAATAGTAATCTTACTCGTATAAATTCTTGAAACAAATTTATGACGTTGCCAACCATGCAATTCAATTAACTTTCTTAATGGAGCAGATTTTAATATATCTCGATTATGTTTAATAGGTCTATCTGATATTTCGATTACATTAACTTTATTATTCATCGGATTATGTTCACTTACTCTAATATTAATCAAAAATATAATACCATTTGCTAAAATTAATGGAAATATCTCATTTTGATGTGGTTGTGAAATAATATCTTTTGCTTCATCTTCATCAAATTCTAATTTATGTTTATGAATATAATCCGCAAATAAATGTTCACGTACAACAATTGGCCATTTTTTATAATCAGGATCTGTAAATTTAGATCTTTTATTTGTAATTTTATTATGACATAATCCTTCTAACATTTCAACAACTTCATCAATTACTTCTAAATCTTCTTCAAATTCTTCTAAATCTGTTAATCTATCAATGAAATTTTTTCCAACTGACTTTGGGAATAATTTCTTTAATTCTTGTTCATATTTTGGTTCATCAATTAAACTTGCAATTGATTCATTTGTTTCCAATTTTGGGAATGTTACTGATGAGGTTAATGGAGTCGTTAATCTTGATGGTTGTTCTGACGATGATATATGTGGAGAACCCTCTGATATTGGAATTGAATTTTCTTTTGATATTGGTTCTTCTTTTTGTTTATTACTACTATTATCTATTTCTTTGTCTTTATCAACTTCTAAGGGATTCAAAGGAATTGGGGCTGTAGAAACTATTGGAGGGGCTGTTATTAAAGATATCTGCTTTTCTAAAGTATTGGATGAATGATGATGCTTTTTAACATCAGGTTGTAATTCGTTTTCTTTATCATCAAGATCTCTTTTATTCGAAGGTGCATTGGGGGTATTGACTGTGGTATCGACTGTAGTGGTAGCAGTTTCATTGCCTTTACTTGTTTCGATAACAGTTAAATCAGAAATTTCATTATCAACGTTAACAGGACGATTCTGTAAAGCACCTAGAGTTCCATTTGCTTTCTCAATCATTTTATTAATTAAAGTATTACCTAAAACAGTCCTTGTGAAATGAAATCTATCAAAAGCTTTAATCTCCAGATAAAACTCAGAAATATCAAATTTTCTGGGAGTAAAATTGATATCACAAAATGATCTTGTTACCTTATCTTCTGCAATACAAAAACTGTAAACTAATCCTAAAACATTTATTGCATTAATATTTGAAATTGGTTCAAACATATGTTGAAAAACTTTTGGTCTCTTTAATGCAGATTTATTAATTTTGCAACCAAAGTATGTTATAAATTCTTCTAATTCTAATGCCAATTTAATTGGAAATCCTGGATTTGGATCATTTAATGAAATTTCTCTATCACCTGTACAATTTACAATAAATATTCTTTTAAATTGATGAAATCCAATTGCTAGATGCCATTCTTGGGCCCAGGTGAAAGGGTGGAATGTAATATTTAATTCTTCATCTCTTGGTCCAAAATTCGATGAATTTTTGAATAGCCCAATATTATAAGCATCACTTTCAAATTTATCTAATATTAAATTTGCAAAATAATACATCATTTCATTTGTCCAGTTTTTACTTCTATGAGAATTATCTGATAATTTTAATTTAGATTTCATGTTTGTTACCGCATGAGTTATTATCTCATTAGGTGCAACTGTTTCATGTTCTCTTGCTAATAATCTAAAATAAAAAAAAATAAAAATAATTAATTAGATCAATTTACAATTTGGTTCAATTAATCGTATATATATATATACGATTAATTGAACCATATATAAATTGATGTAAGTATTTTTTTTTTTTAGTTAGTATGATCTGTATGTTAAACAACACTGTATTAGTGATCACAGAAAACTTATCCTTAAATCTTTTGGCGTACCCCATGAAAAGCGTAAAAATACCAAAAGTTTAAAAAATAACAGAGGAGAGTCATCCCAAATCAAAAGGGAGTACTTACAAAGAGTCTGTAACTTTATCTATGTATCCTGTATTCTCGACTGATGTTGTGGAAACCCTAGGCGTCGTAAAAGTTGTTGTTTGAGTCTCCATTACTTTCTAAAGTTCGTGCTGAAGTGTAAAATAAAGACTGTCAAAAAATAATTAAAATAAACACGTTGTTTATGTTTCAAGTGAATGTGATTAATTAATCTTCAAAGTGTCCTAAAAAAAATTAGAAAATGGCGTTTATTTCGCTGTGCAATAAGAAGAATGGAAAGAATATGGAATGTAGAATTGTTTTCAAGGTTGTTACAATCTCTATATCTATTAAAGAAAGCAAAGTTTAAAAGCAATAAGAATTTCGCGTGAGTTCAGAAACTGTGATGAGTTCTTAAATTTCTAGGGAAACCTGTAATTTGATGAATTTCTCCTATTTTTGTTTTATAAATCTTTAAGGCGATATTTATAAACTAAAATAAAATAACTTTTAGATATTTTTTATTTCGTTTTCTATGAAAAATGATCAAAAATTCTAAAAAAAAAAGGAGTTATTTAGAACGTAAGGAAGATAAAAATGATGTCCGAAAGTTAGCGCTAACAATTATTTTGGGCTTTGCATCCCACATTGATCTTGGCCTATTTTCTGGTTGACTTCATGCATTTCATAGATTCCATAGATTCCATAGGCGCTTAATCTTCCTACAGAAAAATCCTTATTCTACTAATGTGTCTTTAAAAAGTTTCTATACTGCTTGTTTGTTGTATAAGAAACAATAAAAAGAAAGGTCGTACCCGGATTCGAACTGGGGTTGGTCGGATCAAAACCGACAGTGATAACCACTACACTATACAACCAATTTGTGTTTGTTGAAAACACTTGTTACATTTTGGCATTTGCCATACTATCAAATAAATAATTATTCTACATTATTTTTTAATTGATTTTTGTGTCATTTATTTTTAAAGTAAATGCTTGCGTACTTTTCACTTTTAGGTTCAATTTTTTGAGTAAGAGAAAGAAAACTTTTGTATAAAAAAAAAAATTCCAATACGACATAGCCATATAATGGTATCATTTTATTGATAATCATGGGTGTCTTTCGATAATATATATTAGTGGATATTTCTTTGATATCTCATTAATAGATTTTTAATTGTTGAGTTAGACCTTTGGGAATACTCTGAGGAGATATATCGAATCGGTCAGTCGAAATTTTATATTTGGTAACATCAACTTTTCTTCCACGATAAGTATCACTACTGAATTATTAATCACTTAAACTGAATACTCTAAGAATATTTAACAAAGACAAAACAATGTTTTTAAAAGTCCAAATTTCGATGGTATTGTTGGCACCAACAGGTGAAGAATAAGTATAAGGTGATTCGATAAACTCATTTGGTTACCAAATATGCTGCAAAATTCCAAACGTTCCTGTTATAATTGCAAGCTGGTTACAAAAACTATTAAACTACACTCAGAAATATTTATGGCTCTTGGAGGTGGTTCTTTTTTTTTGATTCAAACTGGGCCGAATCACCATTCTATTGAGATGGGGTTAGAACCCTTATTGCCGAAGGTACTGAAGTCTTACAAAAGATTCCAACTCTATTTATATTGGTACCATTAAAAAACTGAGCTTAAAGGTGTTAAATGCTTTCAGGGGATGACATTCAAATCTACATCTAGACACCGAAAAACACGGAAGAACACTAATCACGTCTCATGTTTACATTTGCGTATTTACAACAACAAATCAGGCATTCAATAACATTCTCGACTTACTTGCTGGATAGCTACTTTCATCTGTTGTACAAGACAAGATAATATCTTTTGCATATGTAAAACATCTTTATTACCAATCATTGATGATCTGAGCCTCTAGTTTAACTCATCAATTTCTGCAACTATACTATAAAAGTCCAGACTTTCAATAAACAATGTTTTTGGGACATAATTGCTGACCGGAAGCTCGCTTAGACTTTTAGAATGGACCCGACGTAATGTAAACAGCTGATCGGATCTTCAATCTCTGAGTCTACGGTGATAGACCCAACGCCGATCACATATCACTTACGGTAAGGGTTAAGTTAATGTTGTTGAATACGTTTTAATAAATTAGTAATAGCATACGTAGTAATTACTAAACAAAATTCAAAGAAACATCAAAAACCAAATAATTTTAAAAAATAAAAATCGAAATTTAAAAAAAGAGAAGGTTAAATGTTTTGGGTTAGGAAACGATTAAAGTATATCTTTCCTAAAAACCCAAAAAGAGGGTTTATAAGTAAAGATAAGAGTACAAAGTAAAATACTAAAATTTGTATCTAATTGAAACAAAATAGGTCAAAGTAATTCAAAAGGGTAGAAAAAGTAAAAGAAACAATGATAGGTATCTAGTGAATAATAAAAAAGGAATAAAAAGGAGAAGTGTACTAATGTATGATAAATGCAGATTGAAATAGATAAAAAATGTATGAAATAAATGGTTTAAACAAACACTTAAAAAAATTCAATGATAAAAGAAAAAATAGGTTCAATAATGAATAAAAATAAATCTACAGATAGTTTCATTAAGAAAAGTTCTTTATAAAAAGGACAACAACTTTCCAAAAATTAGTTGTACATTATTAAGTTGTGAAACAAAAATAAAAAAAATGAACGTCTTAAGCTAATGTAATTGTACCATCATGTAACTGGATCATGAGAAATTAATTCTTTACTAAACAGCCTTAAAGAGTGTAATAGTAGGATGTAATGAATGAAAAAAATATAGTTGGTTGTATAGAAACTGTCTTTAGCAAATAAGTGAAATTCGTCACAAATGATTGTAGAACTTGGCATTAGGTAAACAAAATGAAAACAAAATAGCAAAAATAAGAACAATTGTGAAAAAAAAAAAAAAAAAAAA
>JAJLSH010000179.1:0-22749 GCA_030567475.1 Ambrosiozyma angophorae | reverse complement strand
AATTGTGAAAAAAAAAAAAAAAAAAATAGATGAAACAATTAAGCAAAAAAAAAACTGTGATAAAAAATTTATTAACCTTCATTATCACTTAAATCTGGATTAATAACTCTTAAACCGCGACCTGATCCATGAGAACTATTTGCCATATTATCAGGTAGTGAACCTTCAGAAAACCGTCTGCTATTATCAATATCTGTTGAAACAAATCCAAAATCATTTCCAAATTTGTTATGTCCCCTTGTTACAGGTGGAGGTAATATTGGTGGTAAAGATGCTCTTCTCTTTTCTTCAATGGACTCTTCATCTGATGAAACTAAATCTTGCTTCTTTTTTCTCAAATATAGTAAAATTAATAATATTGCAATTACGATTAATAAAACTCCAAATACCACACCAATTACAACACCTGCTATTTGACCTCCACTCAATTTATTTTTGCTTGATTTTGATTGATTTTCTGAGGAAGCAGATAATGAACTACTTGCAGATGCTTGTGTTGACCCGCTTGATGAGGAAACTGCTTGTGTAATTGTAACTAGTTGGGTTTCTGTTTTACCTGGAGAAACTGACGTTGAAACTACAACCGACGGTTCCACAGACGTTGTATCCGATGATGCGGTTGTCGCATCATCTGCAGTTGAAGCACTTGAGGTTGTTTTAGTTGCCTGTGTCGAAGTTGAAGAAACAGTCGAGTCATCCGCCGTAGAGCTTGTAGTTGAAGTTATGGTAATTGCCGTAGAACTTGTAGAGGATGTAGAAGATGATGTTGTTGAAGATGTTGTTGAAACTGTAGAAGAGGTTGTCGAAGATGAAGAAGAAGTAGATGAAGAAGAAGTAGATGAAGAAGAAGTAGATGAAGTAGTTGAAGAAGTTGTTTTGGAGGATGATGTAGATGATGATGTAGACGAAGAGGTGGAATCCTCAACTGAAGCTGTACTGCTTGTGGTTTCATTGTCAGCTGTTGTTGAAGTTGCATTATCTGTAGAAGAAGAACTTTCAGCTTCCTCGGCATCAACATCGGGATCCACATAAACTGAATAGTATGAATCACCACCACAATCTTCCTGTGGATACCCGTCACATTCGGTATCACAATTTGAATCAGAAGAAGCAGAACCTGAGGGTAAAGTGTCTCCACAGTAACATGCATTACCATTGATTAACGCAGCGACAGCATATCCTTCACATTCACCAGTACAATAACCAGATGATTGGTATAAATAAGTACCTTGAGAAGTCAAAGAAGATAACGCAGATTCTGCATAACAGCCCTTATATGCAAAAGTTGCTTGAACCGGTATCAGCCAGAAAATCGATGAAAGTAGTATAAGGAGAAAATTATGTTGAAGCATGGTTTAAATGAAAACGAATGAAGCTGTAAACGAGTCTGTACTATTTGAAAACTAAGTTTGAAATGAATGGGTAAGGATGTTGTTTGAATATTTATGGTTGTTACAGCTTACCTTTTGCCGATGAGTGTGTGTGTTATGAATACTTAAACCAATATTAGCAGGAAATGAAAAAAAGTAGAATTGAGATTGCTTTTTGCTAAACTAAAATAAACAGATATACTGTTTAGTTGGAAGAGAAGTATATTGAAGTAATCTTCAAAAGTTGAAAAAAAAATGCTAATTTTGAGTAATAATGTCCCTTCTAGAATAAATAATACCCTAAGCTTCCGGAAGAAAAAAAACGAGTGTAGGCAGTACGATTGTTGAAACAAAAGGACTTGACTGAATCGGATGCTATATATGTGGAGGTAAGTAAAGTAACAGCAAAAGCTCTTGGAGCTGGTGAAAGGATGTTGTGTTGAAAGCAAAAAAGGAATAGGCAACACACTTTAATAGCAATTGGCTTAGGGGGGTCAAAACAAACACTTGGCGTGCGCAAACTGAGAAATGGACGCGACGATTTCACAGATGCGGGTCGAACAATGGCGAAAACGGAACGAACATCATACGAATGTGTCAATAAAAACCGATATTATTTATTAGTACGAATAAATAAATTATAAATAGGCCTATGCTAATAACTTCTTGACTTCCGCAGCAATAGCATCACCAACTTCAGAGGTTGAACTACGTCCTCCTAAATCCCCAGTACTAATACCAGCATCAATAACTTTTCCAACAGCTTTTTCAACAACTTTACTTTCTTCCAATAAGTTTAATGATAATTTTAACATCATTGCAGCAGATAAGATAGTGGCAACTGGATTAACTTTACCCTTTTCTAAATCTGGAGCAGATCCATGACAAGGTTCATATAAACCAAAGGCTTCGTTTTCGTCAGGTAATGAAGCTAAAGAGGCAGAAGGTAACAAACCTAATGAACCTGGAATAACAGAAGCTTCATCAGAAATAATATCTCCAAACATATTTGAAGTAATAACAACACCATTTAATTTAGTTGGAGACTTGACTAAAATCATAGCGGCAGAATCAATTAATTGATGTTGAACTGTTAATTGTGGGAATTCTTCTTTGATTGTCTTTTCAACAGTTTTTCTCCATAATCTTGAAGAGGCCAAAACATTTGCTTTATCCAACGACCAAATTGGTAATGGAGGATTAGATTGTAAAGCCATAAAAGCAGCCATTCTTGTAATTCTTTGGACTTCAGGAACTGAATAAGCTTCTGTATCACTTGCAAATCCAGAACCATCATCTTCTATTCTATCACCAAAATAAATACCACCAACTAACTCTCTAACGACAACGAAATCAGTACCTTTAACAATTTCCTCTTTTAATGGGGATAATTTTAGTAAAGAATCAGAAACAAATTGACATGGTCTTAAATTCGCATATAAATTTAACTCTTTTCTAATTTTTAGTAAACCTTGTTCAGGTCTAACTTCACCAGTACCCCATTTTGGACCACCGACGGCACCTAATAGGACAGCATCCGACTTTTTAGCAGCTTCTAACGCTTTATCAGATAATGGTTCACCAGTAGCATCAATTGAAGCACCACCAATTAAATGAGTTTCGAATTCAAATTGAATTTCCGGTTTAACTTCACTAATTGCTTTTAAAACTTTGACAGCTTCAGCAACAATTTCAGTACCAACGTGATCACCTGGTAATAAGACAATTTTCTTGACAGTCATTCTATAAAATAAATTTAAGGAAAGAAGAAACACAGACTAAAGTGGTGAGAGAATCGTAAGAGACGTTTTTCTCCATTAGAATCAGTTGCCTAGATGAATCATTGTGAAAAACCGCTAAAGGCCCGGTATCGGAGAAAAATGAAAAACGACGCGTCGATCACGTGCCGGATGATTTAATTGTAAGAGTCAGTTGTAACCCAGAGAAGTCTAGGTAGAGTCAACAACTATTGACTCTGTGCTAGCACTGTTCAAAAGGTTTAAAAGAGTAAAGCTGCTCAATAATCCACTTCTACTGAAAACTCATTTTATTTGAAAATACAGGTAATATAATTTAGTTATCTATAAAAGTAACTTCTATCAGGATGCTTAGAATAACTGCTATAAAATCATTACCAAAATCAAGATCTTTCTGCACTTCTTCATTGCGCTTATCTTCTTCCCCAGATTCTGGTGCTGAATTAAAGAAAACTCCTTTATATGATTTACATTTAAAATTAAATGCTACCATGGTTCCATTTGCAGGTTATTCGATGCCTGTTTTATACAAAGGACAATCTCATATCCAATCTCATAACTGGACAAGAACAAATGCTGGTATATTCGATGTTTCCCATATGTTACAACATAAATTATCAGGTGCTGGTTCAACTGATTTTTTACAAAAGATAACTCCAACCGATTTATATTCATTAAAACCAAAAACTTCAACACTATCTGTTCTATTAAATAAAGATGGTGGAGTTGTCGATGATGTTATGATCACTAAAGAAGCTGATGAAAGCTTTTATTTTGTTACTAATGCCGGCTGTAGAGATCAAGATATTGAATTTTTAAAAAAAGAATTGAATGAATTTAATAAAGGTTCCATAAAACATGAACATTTTGATGGCACTTTGTTGGCTATCCAAGGACCTAAATCTGAACAAGTTTTATCTAGATTAATTCCAAATTTATCAAATTTATATTTTGGCCAAGCTACTGACAGTTCAGTTTTCAATTCATACATTCATATTGCAAGAGGTGGTTACACTGGCGAAGATGGGTTTGAAATTTCAATCCCTGACGAAAAAGCTGCTTTAAAATTAACTGAAACATTACTTGATTTTGAAGAAGTTAAGCCAATTGGTTTGGCTGCAAGAGATTCATTAAGATTAGAAGCGGGTATGTGTCTATACGGTCACGAATTAAACCAACAAACGACACCAATTGAAGCTTCATTAAATTGGTTAGTTTCAAAATCAAGAAGATCAGATAAATTTAATGGGTCAGATAAAATTTTATCACAAATTGAAAATCCAAAATCTGTTAAATTCAAAAGAGTTGGTATTGTTTCAAAAGGTCCTTCACCAAGAGAAACCAATAAGATTTTTTCATTCGATGAACCAACTAAACAAATTGGCGTAGTTTGTTCTGGTTCTCCATCTCCAACTCATGGAGGTAATGTTGGCCAAGCTTTTATTAATAAACCTTATAATAAGACAGGTACGAAGATCTTGGTGGAAATTAGAGGTAAGCTAAGAGAAGCTCAAGTTGCAAAGATGCCATTCGTTGAACCAAAGTATTATAGACCTTGAAAAAATTTAAATAAGCATTTCTTTATACTTCCTTCGATTTATTTATTCGCTGAGATGATATGTATTATTCAAATATCAATTCATCACGATTAAATCCACTTCCGTCAACTTAATTAAGTAGTAATATTAGATTATAATGTACGAAGAGGAAGACATAGAGTAAGCTTTGAATAAGCAATTCAGTTGGAACGCGTAAACTTTAAAGACGCGAAATATTTATTGAAGGGCAACAAAGTTCACTTCAACCACTCCGGTTCAACTTATTGAAAAGGGAACAATCACTAAAAGTCATCATAACAGCATTGGTTCATCAGAATGCACATCAAAAGAGTATGTATACTACTTAATTTGGCCTAACCCAACTAACTAGAGTACTAACAGAACTTGTTTATAGATCGTCATCCAAGGTTTTAAAACCTATAAGAATATGACAATCATTGACTCATTTTCACCACATCATAATGTCGTTGTAGGTAGAAATGGATCAGGTAAATCTAATTTCTTTGCTGCTATTAGATTTGTTTTATCCGATGCCTATACAAATATGTCAAGGGAAGAAAGACAATCATTGATTCATGAGGGTTCAGGTACGGTTATGTCAGCATACGTTGAAATCATATTTGATAATTTGGATAGAAGAATACCGATTGATAAAGATGAAATTGCAATTAGAAGAACTATTGGTATGAAGAAAGATGATTATTCATTGGATTCTAAAAGTGCTACCAAATCTGATATTATGAATCTATTGGAAAGTGCTGGATTCTCAAAATCAAATCCTTATTATATTGTTCCTCAGGGTAGAGTTACTGCTTTAACAAATGCAAAGGATGTGGAAAGATTACATTTGTTAAAAGAAGTTGCTGGGGCTAAAGTTTTTGAAACGAAATTAAAGGATTCTCAAAAAGAGATGTCTAATACTAATAAGAAAAGAGAACAAATCGATGAAATGTTAAGGTATATAGAAAGTAGATTAGATGATTTGAATATGGAAAAGAATGATTTGAAAGAATTTGACAAATTGAATACTAAAAAAAAGATCTTGGAATTTAATTTGTTTGATAGAGAATTAACAAGTTTAAATGAACAAATAGATACTTTTGATACTGATTATAATGATGTTATTGAAAAGACAAATGATTTGGTTAATGCTATGAATGATAGAGAGAAGACTATAAAGAAGATTGAATACGAAATTAGTGAACTGAATTCGAATAAAAAGTTAATTGAAATTGATAAAGTGGAAGTTGATAATGAAATCCAGGAAGTGTTAGGTAAGATTGGTCAAGTTACCGCAAAACTTAAAGAGCATGAGGTTGATGAAGGATCAGATAGTATTATATTGAATGAATTGGATAAATTGAAGAAATTAATTGAAAAAAAGGAAAAACAATTGAATTCAATTACTCCTAATTTAGAAGAGCTTAAACTGGATGAATCAAAATTAAAAATTCAATTAAGGGAAAAGCAGCAAATTCAAAGAAATTTATTATCTAAGAGAGGTAGATCAAATCAATTTTCAAATATTCATGAAAGAAATGAATGGTTAAAACAAGAAATTAAATCACTAAGTGACTCACTTAATGCAAAGAGATCTCAACTTGAAAGAAATAAGGAAAGTAACAATGATTTATTAGGCCAAATTAATAAGTTTAACGAATCACTAAAAGAATTAGAAAATACTCCATTTAATGAAAATGATTTAAATTCAATTGATAAAGAATTATCTACTTTAAAATTACAATATAATGATTTATTAGATGAAAGAAAGAAACTTTGGAGAGAAGAAAGTAAATTAAATAGCATTTTAAATACTTTTGAAGAAGAAAAGGTTAAAGCTCAATATGATTTAGGTGAAACAATGGACAGATCTTTAGCATTAGGTTTAGAATCAGTTCAAAGGATTGCAAACTCATTGGGAATAACCGGAGTTTTTGGTACATTAGGTGAATTAATTGATGTTTCTGAAAAATATAAAACTGCTGTGGAAGTTGTTGGTGGAAATTCATTATTTCATGTTGTTGTCGATAACGACCAAACTGCTTCAATATTAATGGATCAATTGATTAGAGAGAAAGCTGGCCGAGTGACTTTCATGCCTTTAAATAGATTAAATCCAGCAACTGTAAATTATCCTGAAGGTAATGATTCCGTTCCTTTAATTAAAAAAATTGCTTATGAAGAATATTTAGCACCTGCGGTTAAACAAATTTTCAGTAAAACTGTCGTTTCAGTTTCATTAGTTAGAGGTGAAGAAATTGCCAGAAATCACAAATTAAATGCAATCACTTTAGATGGTGATAGATGTGATAGAAGAGGTGCGTTAACTGGTGGATACAGAGATCAAACAAAATCAAGAGTTGATTTTCTAAGAAATTTAACAAGATGGAAATCAGAAATTTATAAAACAACTGATAAATTAGATGAATTAAAAAACCAAATTAGAATTAAAGATGGTGAAATTACAAAAATGAATGAAACACTTAATTTAAAAAGAAAAGAATTAGATAATTTAATCGGTCAGCGAGATAATTATTTATCATTAAAAAATAAAATTATAGTTGAAAAAACAAGGTATCAAGAAGAAATTAATTCATTACAATCAAGAATTGAACAACAGACTACATCGAATAATTTAATATTAGGTCAAATTAACGAGTATAAAAAGGAACTTGAAAATGAATTCAAAGGATCAAATTTAACAAATGAAGAAGAAGAACTGATTTCAAATTTTTCAAAAGAGATCCCACAACTTGAAAAAGAATACAATGAAATATCAAATAATTTAGAAAAATTGAGTCTAGATGAATCTTCAATAAGGTCAGAATTAAACGAAAATTTGTATCCAACGTTAAGTCAACTGAATTCAAATATAAATAAATCTTTTAATAATGAATCATCAAGCTTTAAATATAAAGAAATTCAAAGGCAGTTAAATTTGTTAAATGAAATGAAGTCAAAATTAAATTCAACAAATAATGAATTAATTAAAAAGGTTGAAAAGATTGATAATGAGTTAAATGAAAAAAATAGAGAATTAATTAAATTGAATCCTTCACAGAAAACAATCATGAAACAATTGGAAAGCTTATCCAAAGATTCAGAAAAATTATTAAGTAAAAAAATTATGTTAACTAATAGAAAAGAAGAAGTTTCAAAAAAAATTGGTGATTTGGGTGTTTTACCAGATTCTGCTTTTTCTGCTTATAATAGTATGTCTTCAAATGATATGTTAAATAAATTAAATGAGATTACTGATGAATTAAAAAAATATAATCACGTTAATAAAAAGGCTTTAGAACAATTTCTAAATTTTGGTAAACAAAGAGATTCGTTAGTCACAAGAAGATCAGAATTAAATCAAGCGAAAAAATCGATTGAAGACTTAATTTCAGTTTTAGAGAAGAGAAAAAATGACGCCATAATAAGAACTTTTAAGGAAGTTTCCATTGGATTTTCTGAAATTTTTGAAAAGTTAGTTCCTGCTGGTGTTGGTAAATTAATCATTCAAAGAAATGAAGATGATAAACAACAACAAAATATACAACTCGAAGAAGAAGGAGAAGAGGATCAGGAGGAAAGTGAAGGTAACACAATGAATTCTTATGTTGGGATTTCAATTTCTGTTTCATTCAACTCAAAAAAGGATGAACAACAAAGAATTGAACAATTATCAGGTGGACAAAAATCACTTTGTGCAATCGCATTGATTTTAGCAATTCAAAGATGTGATCCTGCACCCTTTTATTTATTTGATGAAATTGATGCAAATTTAGACACACAATATAGAACATCAGTTTCAAAATTAATTAATGATTTATCAAAAAATGCTCAATTTATTTGTACAACATTTAGACCTGAAATGTTAAAAGTCTGTGATAAATTTTTTGGTGTTATGTTTAATAATAAAGTTTCAACAGTTAGTGAGATTACGAAAGAGGATGCTTTAGGATTTATTGAAGGTCAACAACAATCTTAATTAATAATTCTTTTTTATTTTAGGTTTAATTTGTATTTTTATATTTTTATTTCTTTTTAATGTAAATTATTTTTGTGTTCGTAAAGCTTGCCTTAAAAGAAAAAGTTAATTTTTGGTTTAATGCTGTAATTTCCATCATACGGAATGAAAGATTGAATAAATCGGGGAAGAGCAGTACATTTAAAAATAACATACACCTTGAACCCTACACTCAAGAGAATAAAATGATGAAGTTCTTACGTCAAATTCAACCTATTAGGAAACTATAAGCTTAACCGTAACTATTCTTTCTCATTTTTATATTCTTCAGTAAATAAAGTAAACAACAAGTTCGGCAAAACTCAACACCACTTTTTGAAGTTATGGTATAAAAAGGATCTAAAATCATCAAATTAATTTGATAAAACTTCATTGATGGATGCATCATCAAATCAATCATCAAAAATATGAAATTCTTAAACGTTATCACTATTTTCTTATCTACCTTATCAATCACCTCTGCATCTACACAAATCCAACTATACATCCAATCCTCTGATTCAGCCCTTTCAGGCAATGGTATTTCAGGTAAACATTCCGGAGCTGGATTTGATTATATTTTCTTAGGTACAGGTGGGTCGCAAGCTTTAACATATACAGATAGAAAACTATTCATAGATTTAGGAGAATATGATTATTATTTTTCAATTTCTGGTAATTATCCATCTTTTTCGGTTGCCTTTTCACCATTAAGTTCAATTACATTTAAAAAAATTGATGGGAAGTCCATTTTACATGTTGCTGATCGTGCTGATGGATTTTATGCTTGTAAGAATACTGGTGATCCTTATAATTATTCAGCTAATCAATATCAATTGATGTATTATCCTAATGGTGGTCAATTACAGAGTTGTAATCCTGTTCGGTTATATTCTGCTTAATAGTTGTTGTAAGTTGAATGGTTTTCTAAGTGCTGCCATCATTCGATCTTTGTTTTGTTTTTGTTATTTATGGCTTCTAGTTTTAAGAGCCTATTTTTTCTTTTTTGTGGGGTTGAAAAATTGTCATTAAATCATTGAACATTTTTAAAATCATTTTCTGAGGTTGGGTCCTACTATTTTAAGGGTAAGAAAAGTAAATATCTAATTATAAAGAGCTCCTTTTATTGTGTGTATTTTGAGTACTTATTGTTACAAATTTAAGGGTAATATATTATATAAATAGCATTTACATAAAGAATGTAAGGTGACAGTAAAAAAGAAATAAATCTATAAATCTACTATTTTTCTAGAGTTTGTTCGGCTAAACTTAATAAACCAACACCATCAACATAATCTAACCATAAATCATCATAATTCTCAATTTTTTCAACTTGATTATCCCAATCAAATTTTGAATTAATCCAGTTATCATAACTAATTAATTTTCCATTATTATTTTCGTATGACCAAATTGATTTAAATGATCCACCTAATGCACAAGCATCAGTTAAATCAATCTTATAATTTCCATCTTTGGAACCAAATATTGAACAATATTTTTTAACAATTGAATTGTTCTTTGAAGAGCCGCCAACATAAAAAATTTTATTAGGTTTTGATAATAATGAACTACTTGATAAATTTAAACCATCTGATTTAATTTGGCCAAATTTTGAAAATTTATCTAAAACCGATTTGTCTTGATTTGTCAAATCAGAATTATTACCTTCACCTGATGATTCTAACATTGGTCCTAATCTTAATCTACATGATAAAGCTTGAGATTCAATAATTGAAACAACATCTTCATCTAAACTCCAAGGATTCTTTAATTCAATTAATTTCTTATTCTTTAAATCGAATTTATATCTTCTTTCACATGGTTTTGCGTTTGGGATTATTTCACCCAATGGGAAATGAATACCTAATTCTTCCTTATTATTTAATGGTAATGAATTATCAAGAATTTCATTAAATTTAAACCAAATATCTTCATTCTGAACACCATATTTTTCATTTATTTTATCTCTAATCTGTTCTCTAGCCAGTGCACCGTTACAATAACATAACATACCCATATAATGATTCTTAATAGTTGGGTGTTTAAAAATATGATAATTTGGAGACGGCTTATATTGATCAGTGACTAATAATACAGTAGTTGAGGTACCCATTGATATTAAGATATCTGATTTTGATAATGGTAATGCCAATATAGTTGCTAAGTTATCACCTGTAAATGAATTAATTTGACAATCTTTTGAAAAATTATACTTCCTAACAAAGTATTCACCAATATTACTAATATTTTTATGACCAATTTTTTCAACTTCACCTAATTTTAGTTTTAAACTGTTAACTTTTTTCAATCTTTCCTCATTTGTTATATTTGGATTATCGAATTTTTTTGAAGCACCAGATGTTAATTCTAATAAAGTTTCATCAAATTTTGAATTTTTAATATCATATAAATTCATACCACAAGCATCAGATTCATCCAAATTTGTAATTTTACAAGATAATAAAGAACTTAAAAATGAAGAAACTAATGAAATTCTATAAGTTTCATTATATTTATCTGGATTGATTCTAGTTGCTAATTTCCTAATCTGCGGACCTGTAAATCTATAATGGGCTTTTGAACCTGTTAAATTAGCTAACCCCATTTCACCATCATCAAAAACATTGTTAAATAAATCTAATTCTATACCTGTTGAATGATCTTGCCAATTTGGTGAATTTTCAAAAGTAAATGCATTTGGGCAAAGCTGATCAGCTAAATCAATTTTAAAATTCAAATTATTAAAAATTTCAGGAGCTAAATTTGACCAATAAATTGAGCCATGTTGTTGACATGAACCAGAAATTGATTTAACTAAATGAAATGGGAAATTATCTAATTTCATATTATTAAAAATTAAATCTAATGATTCAATCCACATTTTAACTGGAGAATGGATTTCTCCTGTTAATTCATTATTAATAACACCTTTTTTAATGCCATATTTTAAAGAAAATTCTTTATCGAAATCAATTCTATAAGTTTTAAATGGATTTAAATTCGAATAACATGCGATAATCTTAAGTTGTTGAGTTGATAAATCAAAACCAAGAAATAAATCTTGATTGGTAGTGGTCATAATATGTATATTATATTAAAATATATATATAAAGTTTAAAGTTGAAGTAAAGACTATAATTGAAGTTCTACAGGAGAAGAAGAAGGAAGGAAACCGGTTGGGTTTTTATTGTAATCTGGATACGACGGTAAAGAAACAGCAAAGGCCGTTAGAGCGATTCCAGCGAAGGTGGCCCAGCAGTAAGTCTGGTTCTGAGAGAGAACGCCAACAGCAAACGACAATGCAGAGCCAGCATAGACAATGATTGTAGCCCGTTGGAGAGCCAGCTCCTGGCCTTTATAGTCGATATTGAACTGGAGTTTGTCTGTGATCTGGTCCATGGTTTGTTACTGAATACTCAGGAAAAGCGCTGTCACTCTACACGGAGCGGAAGAGAGAGGAAGATTAAAAAAAACAGGCGAGGGTGGAGTTCCGAATGCGGAGATTGGTCCGGGGAACAACAAGACGGAAATTACGACGTATTTATAGAAACGTTTAACTTTTTAGTAAGTAATAATCAATAAAATGTACCATAAGCCTATATTTAGGTACATTTGAGGAGATATCCATAAATTCAGCAGAGCTATGTAATTATTTTACGATCTCTAAGAAACTTTCAAAGATATATGTTATATGTTATATGTTTATAGCTATTTCATCGAAAATTGATTAATTTTTAATTATAAAATAATAGCAATATATTGAAATTAGCTTTTTTGGGTATATCAATATACACTGACTAACATAATGAAATGGATCAATTAAAAAGTCGAAAATCATAAAACCCATTTATAATAAAACTAACTATCCTTGACTGCATCTTAACTACATCTAAACATTTCCACCAACTTCAAAATCTACATATTGGAGGGTTGGCCGAGTGGTCTAAGGCGGTAGACTTAAGATCTACTGGACGTAGTCCGCGCGAGTTCGAACCTCGCATCCTTCATATATCTTTTTATATACTTATATCTTTTTTCATTCCCACAATATATAAGTTTAAACAAGAGACACAAAAAATTATATGCTTTATTCTATTTATCAAAAACTATATACAATATAAACTTATTATGGTGAAATAAATATGATGCAAAACAAAAAAAAAAAAAAAATGGTTAAGAGATTATAGTATAGTGTACATTAATATTTATGATTATGAATAATTGAAACATTCAGATTAATTTAATCAACTAAATAAACCATTTTACCTGAAGGATCAAAACCAATCTTTCTATTTCTTTTATTATCCCTTAGTGTCTTACCATATCTATAACCAACTTCACCAACTTTAGCTTGAGTAAATCTAAAAGCATATTTGTCGCCTTTTCTCATTGGTGCAATAAATGATCTTTTCTGGAATTTGTTTTCGGTGGAGTTATCTTCTAATTTACCACCTTGTTGTAGTCTTTGTAGAGTTTTAGCAGCTGGTTCCATTTGATATTCTTCAGCAGCATCAATTGGACCAAACGCCTCAGATTCAGCAATTGTAATAAATCTTGATGTTGATGTCTTTTTTGGAATTGGGATTTCTGTCAAATTTTCACGTATATCTAATTCATTTAATGGGAACATTTTATAAATAATTTCATCTAATTTTTTTAAATCTTCGGTAATCAAATCTTTTGATTCAAACTCTTTTTCAATTTCATGTAATTTGATAACTGCTTCAATTCTTTGCAATTTTAATTTATATTTAATTGCAGCTTCTTCGGTTGTTAAACCATTATCTAAAACATCTTTAATAATTGTTGATTTTGCATTTACTGATAATTGAGTATTTGTAGAAAAATGTTTATTTAGAGGAAAAGGTTGTAAAGCAGCCTTACCATCTGGTCTTCTACCTTGTTCATTAATATTACCATCTTTATCTACAAGTAAAATCTGACCTCTTTCAAATCTTGGTTGAATATAATTTGTTGTATGATCTTGATTTGGATAAGCATATTTATTATATGAATAACGTCCTTTAAAATCTTTTGGACCTAAAAATTCATTCATTAATCTCTTAAAAACTGATTGATGTTCATGTCCTTTTACTGGTTTTGGAATTACACCTTTTTTTGTCCAATTTGGGTACGCTAATAATCTTTTGTAACGAACCTGATTTATTTGATTGGTACCTAAAGATTTGATTGATGTGGTATATAATACGTCATTAAGAACACCTCTAGCGGATGTTCCAGTAGTTGATAACATTTTATTTAATGAGTTGATATATTTAGATATTTAATCTATCGACTATCATCCAATCCAATTTACGAAAGCGAATGAAAAACTGAAAAATGGAGATTGGTTATGTAGCCCCGCCAGCAAAAAAAAAACAAGCTACCGGATCCGGAAACAAAGGCATATATAATTCCGGATCGTTATATATTAATGAAAATTATTAAGATGTTAAAATGGGGAAAAGGTTTTAATTATTATAATAGCATATTTTTTAGATTTTTTGAATATATAGTAAATAGAAAATCAAAATATAATAAGTATAGACAATAAATTGAAATGCAGAGTCAAGAAAATGAATAACGATCAAGAATGAATAAAAAACAAAAAGCAATAACAAAAACTAATATACATTTTGAAAAATAAGAAATATTGAAAATGAAAAGACACCCAAAGAAGAAACTAGAAATTTCTTAAAATTTACCTCTTATTTAACATGAAATTAAATCAACAATGTCTAAGTAAACTTGCGCACAATCTGATCCAATATCTTCATCGTATAAGTTATAGAAGTTACCTGATAAACATTGATAGAAAACAGTTTCATCACCCAAAGCTAATTTACCATCATCAGTAATAGACCAACCGGCAGCATAAATGGCACCTGCTTGAGGTGGTGGACCGTCAAATTGAAATTGTCTATTAGCAACAATTGAACCAATTCTACCAAGAGCATCAGTTAAAACAGATTCGTCTAATGTCATTGCTAATTGATCTGTTGTATAACAAGTTTCAGCAATTGCTAATGAATCAGCTGAATCAGTTGCGGTAGCAGTTTCAGTTGAGGAAGTAGATGATGAAGAAGAAGAAGAAACATATTTAGTAGATAAAGTGGTTGCTGAAGTTGATGTAGTAGCTTGAATTTGACCATCACCAATTTGTGTAACAACTTCAGCATCAGTTGAAGCAGTTGAAGTGGTAGCTTGAATTTGACCATCACCGATTTGAGTGACAACGGCAGCAGCAGTTGAAGTAGTAGCTTGAATTTGACCATCACCAATTTGGGTAACAACAGCAGCGGCAGTAGATTTAGTTGAAGTAGTTGAAGCGGTTGAAGTAGTAGCTTGAATTTGACCATCACCAATTTGAGTGACAACGGCAGCAGCGGTAGATTTAGATTTAGTTGAAGCAGTAGAAGTAGTAGCTTGAATTTGACCATCACCGATTTGGGTAACGACGGCAGCAGCGGTAGATTTAGTTGAAGCAGTTGAAGTTGTAGCTTGAATTTGACCATCGCCAATTTGAGTAACAACGGCAGCAGCAGTGGAAGCAGTTGAAGTGGTACCTTGAATTTGACCATCATCAATTTGAGTAACAACATCTCTCTTTTCTTTTGCAGAAGAAACAGAAGCAGTAATTGGATTGATTTGAATACCGAAACTTTGAGCATAGTTAGTGGTACCGATTGGTGTAGCTGATGGGGTCATGGTAGTCCAGTATGCAGTACCGGTTGTGGTAGCAGTAGTAGTAGTGGAATCAGATGAGGAAGCTGATGAATGTGGAATAGTAGCAGCTAAACCTGTTGAGGTTAATCCCAAAGCAATTGATAAGATTGAATATTTAGTAAACATTATTATTTATTTGTAGTTTTTGTTGTATTAGAATTGATTGTTATTCTGATGAATAAAAGAAAGATAGGAATGAATAACTGATAAAAGTCAGTCAATTGATGAAGTATTTATACTGATGATGTACAACTATGAATCATGATTTAAGGTTATATAATGGCTGGCCTGCGCTATAACGAATTTCAGGTAGGGTCTGGTCTTACTTTGATCCGCTGAGATCCTTGAAAAAAAAAAGGGCTGATGGCTGGCCAGCAACCACGAGGGACCCTCAGCCAGCCATCTAATTTAATTTACTCTCCATTCGGAAAAAAAACCTTTTCGAGAGGATCGTCAACAAACACGACACTCTCCGGGCGCTCAGGGTTTTTGTTTTTGGGCTCGAGATGCTTAGAAGAATAGTGCTTAAAATTGTTAACTATTTGACTTGAGAACAAAAAAAAAGAGAGCTATAACAATTAAAGGAACATTAGTTCATAATCTTAACTTTTATTCTTTGCCCTTGTACTCCGGTGCCTTTGATTAGATTCTATCAAGAGAATTAATTAAGCAACATACAACTCGGATCCGGGATCACTTGGATTAATTTAATGGCTGGTTTCTTATGAAGTGGGGCTAGAATCATGAAGTTTATGTTATGATTAAAGTTTATCATACATCAGATCATGGGGGACTATTAACTTTTTAATTCGTTGATTCGTTAATTCATAAAAATATATATGTATATATGAAGAAAAAAAAAAATAGGATAAAAATACAAGTATACTTACTAAATATAGATTTGGCTTTAATTAAAAGATTATGTTGATAATTTTTTTAAAACTTTTTCTGACTTTTGAAATTTATTACGAATTTCAAGATCCTCCCTATTCAACATGTCTTCTAATTTTTTTGAATAAGTAGCTTTTGTTATTGATGGATCATTCAAATCCTTAACTGATTCAAAATATTCTTTGTAAATATTTCCATTATAACAACCTAAGACTGAATTAATAAAAAAATCACTTAATTTAAATGAATCAGTTAATCCAATAACTTCAGTTCTAATTTCACTTAATTTTGAATTCAATTCATCTTTGATTAATTCAAATGTTGTTGTTGAAAATATTTTAGTTTGTAAAAACCATGAACCAAATGATTCAATACTTGATAATGAAAATATAATAGCTAAATTAATTAATTGACTTTGAACACCTGATTGTGTTGAATCCAATCTTTCAATCCAATTAGATAGCATATATCTAATTGCATATAATTTCGATAATGTTAATTTTTCAGTGGCTATTAAATCCCAATTATTATTGTTTGATTTTAACTTTTTAATTGAAATAAAAGAAATTCTATAAATCAAAGAATTAAATGATTTTAATAATGATTTTAAATCATTTAAATTATTGGAATTTAAAATATTTTCATCATTTGTAGTTAATTCACCATCATTAAAAATTGAAAAAGTTGAATCATTTTCATTAAAGCGTTTTTTATTCTTAGTAAAATTAATCAATTTTTGGATAACTATACGTCCAGCATTTTGTGCTAAAATGTTATTGTCACCTTCCCAAGTACATTGAACAGCATGATCTTGAAAACCTTTTGCAAAACCCGAATATGACGAATAACCATGACCACCACATGATTGTCTACATTCTTCAATTAAATTTAATGTTTGCCAAGTACATGTTGATTTTAAGGATGCAGAATCACCAAATAAATTTTTTAAATTATCAATACTTTTTTTCAAATTTTCAAAATCATCTGGATTTAATAAAGCTTCATCTAATTGTTGTAAAGTCAATTTATAATCATTCTGAATCTTCAATGAAGCCACAGACATTGCAAAAGTCCAAGCTAAATAAGGAATCAATCTACGTTGATGCAAATTATAATTAATTAATTGTGATTCTTCTTTCTCCTTATTTGGAGATTTAAATTGTCTTCTTGCAACTGAATATCTTAAAGCAATTGTAATAAATCTTTGAGCAGTTCTAAAAGAATCAGTAACCATTGTAACTCTACCACCTAATAAAGCACCATAGGCTAACTGAGCTAAAGGAGGTTCAGTAACCTCACCATCTTCATCAATTGAAGTAAATTTACATAATAAATATTCTTTTGGAATTTCAACATTTGAAAATTGGATCCAACCATTATCAATACCTGCTCTACCCATTTTTTCACCAATATCACCAATTGAAATACCTGGAAATAAATCGTGATTTGAATCTCTCAATGGTACAACAAAAGTTTTAACACCATAATCCTCACCATTTGAAATCAATCTGGCAAAGCAAACAGTATGAGTTGCAGAATGGGCGGCACCACCAATCCACCATTTAGTTGCACCAACATGTGGAGTATTAATCGTAAAGGTTTGAGTTTCTTTATTAAAAGTTGAAGTTGTTTCTAAACCTGCGACATTTGACCCATGACATAATTCAGTCATTGCAAAGCAACCGTAAATATCTCTCAATTTTAATGCACCTCTTTCAATTGCCCAATAATTAAATTGATTTTCTGTTCCATTTCCTTTGATTGCACCTAAAAACAAACCTAAATGAACACCAATTCTTGTACCTAATTGTGGATCAATCATTGCAATTAAATTCAATCGATTTTGAAAGTTTTCAAGATCTGGATAATCCATTTCTAGATAATTTGATAATCTATTGATTTTGGAAGCAGTTATTTCACGATGTTTTGAGGTTGAATAAGAATAATAATTTAAATTAACATTTAATATTGGATCTCTTTCAATTTCTTGTAATAATTTCAACGTATTAATTGAATTTTTTTCCGAACCTTCTAAAAATTCATGCATTTTATTAACATCAAATTTAGTTTTTAATCTTTCAGACCAAATAAGGTCAGAAGGATTTGGTTCAGAAGGAGGAGGAAAGTTGAAGTTTTGCATAATTTGATTAGGAATTATGATATATAATTATAAAATGAAAAAACAAAAAAAGAAAATAAAATCATTATATGATGGACATGAAAATAGGAGATATTTATAGGATTCAATTAGAAAATAAAGAAGAATACAAGAAGTAACATGTGAAAGCAGAAAATGTGGGGAAAATCGGCAAGTCCGGAAAAAGGTCGATCGACGCAGTAACTGCAACTTCAACTTCACAGCACCGCCACAAACTATACAATGACGTAACAGCAACGCCACACATACAATCCCGGATGCTCCCGGACAACAAGGATTATCCGGGATCATCATCCGGTTTCTGGTTTCGTCTCGTTTGTTTACCTGTGTACCTGATGGGACAAATTTATTATCCCATTTACTTGAACTTCTTGTTTTTTTCTTTTCTTCTTATTCTTTTACCGTATCATGGTGTCTCATAGGCCGTCGAGACTAGACTTGATTGACAATACAACTCTAACCTCTTTTCCCTTGGCCCATCCTCGTCCTACCACTTCCCTGCCTATTTCTTGCGCCTCAAAAAAACATCCTCCATTCCTTTCACGTCAAAATTCAAACAATAAAACCGAAATAGATTCATCTCCTTTGGTTTTAGTTGAAGATTATATTGATCCAACAATCAAACCTAGTAATACTGTAACTAAGAAAATTTCAATTGCTAATTTAAAAAAAAATTTACTTCATTCGACTAACTTAAACTCCCAAATTCATGAAAATGTTTGTTATAATTTTGATAGATTATCATTATTTAATGAAGAATTATCTTCAGTTAAATCGATTATATCAGGTAAAGCGAAAAGATTAACGAGTAATTCAACTTCAACTACAAATTCATCAAATTTATTACAAGGACAATTATCAAAATATTCAAAAGAATCTCAATCAATATTCACAAACTATTATCTTGATGATAACTCATTAAGTTCTTCAAATAATTATGAATGTTCATCACTTTCTTCACCCCCACAAACTCCACAAAAACAACCTCTATTGAAATATTGCGTACTTTGTGAAAAACCATTATATGATATAAGTAGTTTAATTCCAACCAATTCAAATGATAACAATAATCAGTTTGAAGAATTGGTTTGTTCAAATTGTTTTCTTCCTTACAATAAATTAATTTCAATTATTAAAAATTCAAAAAATTTATCGAATGATCAATTATTAAAAATTCTAAATGATGCACTTATTGAATCAAATAATATAAATGATGATGAATCACAGTATCAAGATTATACAGAAACAACATTTGATGAATGCGATTTAACAAATACAACAATTATTGACTCAACGATATCAGTTCAGGAAACTAACAGTGACCGATTTAATAATTTGATAAATAATTTAAAAAAAATACAAAAATCTGATATTGATAATCTAAAAAAAATTGAATATCATAATGATAATAAACTTCATAGAAAACAATCAATTTTTGATATTCTAAATATATTTCATAATAATGCTGATGATCATCATAATGGTAATGCCAATGCTAATACAAATACGGATATAAGAGGATTTGATAGATTACTATACATTTTGGGCTTAAAATAAAATTTCCAGAGATTTGTTCTAATACTTCTTTTTTTTTTTTTTATTTTTTTATTTCTTCTTATCATTTTTATGGATATAAAAATGTAATTTTTTTTTTTTACTTTACTAATTCTAGATAAACATTTCATTTTTTTATTTTTTTTTATTTTATTTTTTATGATGTTATCTCATTTTGATTACTTTCTGACATGCGTATACTTTTACGATTTGCATTATTATTTTTTTTTATTTTTGATTTTGTTTTTAATCTTTGATTTTTGATTCTTTTTTTTTATTTCGTTTTATGGCTTTAATTATTGTTTTTTAATAACTTTAACTTTTAATTCATTTTGTTACTGATAACTAGTACTTATTCTTCTAATTAATAAATATATACATTCAATAATTTTCTTTTTAATTTTATACTATGCAACATTTACATTTACTCTATTATAATCATCGGTGAATAATATCACGAAAGACTTACTGTAAATTAATTGTTCTAGTGATTTCCATCTATATCCGCTCTCTGAACTAAAAAAAAAAAAACCAAAAAAAAACCTGTCAAATTTGTTTCAACTTCTTTTAACTCCTCCAGTAAACTATTAAATTACTATGACAAATAATGAAAGTATACCCAAAAATATCATATCAAAAGTACATAGATTGATATCTTTATTTAAACCAAATCCAATCCCATCTTCATTACCAACTCATTCAGTTAAAACAACTTCATTAAATCCATCAATATCATCAAATATTCAAAAACCAATAAATCGAGATTCTGATGAATGTATACTTCAATCAAATTTAAATAATTTAAATAAATCTAGTGATGACATATTACTTGATTTTTTTAATGAAAAGGGAAATTTACCATTAACTGATATAGAAATTGCCGGTGTTATATCATTATTAAATAATAATAATAATAATAAAAAGTCAATTAAAAGGTGTAGAAGTGATGATGACACTGATAATATGCATGATGGTGATAATTATATGGATGGACAACAGAGTAAGAAAAGTAAAGCCAATGAGAATAATGGTAGGATTGTTATTACTAATACTTCCTATGGTAATAATAATAATGATTTAAAATATAATATTATAAATAATAAATATAATAAATTCAATTTGGTTTCACCATTGAATGAATTCATTAAGAAGAAAAATTTGACTAAAAAAATAAGTGAAAATGAAAATGAAAATGAAAATAAAGATAATAAGGATAATAATTATACCGGAGGTATAATTGATTTAAATTCTATGTTTTCAAGAGATCAAAATGATAAAGTTGAAATTAATAATAACAATGTTAAATTAAGTAAAACAGCTGAAAAATTATTAAACATTTTAAATGATGATGAAAAAATGGAGAAAAATAGATTAACTCCCGTTTTTAATCTTTCTAATGGAAATCAAGAAGTAAAGGAAATGGAAAAAGATGTTGAGGTCATTGTTATAGATAGTGAAGATGAAAATGAAGATGATAAGATGAACACCAACGTGGAGGAAATTAAAGAAAAGAAAGTTGAAGAAAAGAAAGTTGAAGAAAAGAAAGTTGAAGAAATAATAATTAAACCGAAAGAAATAAAGGTTCCAAATTCATTACCAATAAAACCAATTTTTAATAATATTTCAAAAAAAACTGAAAAACCAATAATACAGGAATCTGAATCTGAATCTGAATCTGAATATAATTTTGAATTTCCTGATGTTTCATTATCCAATAAATCATTACAATCAATAAATGTAGATGAATCAAATATAGATTTTATTTTTGACTTTAAATTTCCTAATGTGATTGAAGAATCAACAAATAAACCAGTTAAAAACTCTGTAGCTGAACCGAAAATCAAAACAACATTTAAACCTATATCTATACCAGTGGCTGAGCCAATAGTTAATAATATATATAAAAATATTGAAGATTCATTTGAATTTCCTGAAGTTAATAAATTAAACATTGAAATTAATGGAGATGAAAAAATATATGATTCAATGTTTGTATTTTAATCCTTTCTAATTCTTTTATACATTATTTCTTTCTTTTTAACTAAATTTTAATTTTATTTATGGGATCATAAGCATTAAGAACCCTAACTTAGATGGGAATATGTAATAATTAACGTATCTTTACAAATCTTTCATATAATTCAAATGCACGTTTGAATTATAAAGCTTTAAAGCCATAGAAACAACGAAGGGATCATAAAGACGTATCATTAAAGAAACTAAACTCGTTAAAAAATTTGAAAATAAAAGTGTTAATGATACACAAAATTAAAATAAAGCAAAATAAGAAGAAAAAACGGAAAGCGATAAAAGGATTTTTGGGATTTAAGCAGAGACTTCAGAATTAATTCTTTCTGCATGATCTAAATCAGCCTTCTCATTACTTGATGATTGATTTGAATGAACTAATCCCATCTCAGCAGCAAAAGTAGAATGTGGTTTCCAAGCAGCAGAAGTAAATGGAGTAGTTTCTTCTAACATTCTATCAACTTGTTCTAAAGTTAATCCTTTAGTTTCTGGGATTAAGAAAATAGCATAAACTAAACATAGAGCACAAGTTGAACCCCAAATGAAGAACACTTTTGCACCTAAATTACCTTCATCGGTATCAACCATATATGGAGTAATGACAGCGATAATACAGTTCCATAACCAGTTGGAAGCAGTAGATAAACCAACACCTCTAGATCTAATTGGTAATGGGAAAATTTCACCAATGATAACCCAAGCACCA
>JAJLSH010000177.1:254031-406087 GCA_030567475.1 Ambrosiozyma angophorae | reverse complement strand
TATATAGAAAAGAGAATGTATATACTATATATATTTTTTGAAAAAATAAGCAAAAAAATATAAAAAGAAGAAATAAATGAGGCTAGATAATGATAGTTGATAGTAAAAATATACTCATTATTAGTCATTCGAATCACCATTCAAATGACCTTCTTTTTCTTCCTCTTCTTTTTCTTCCCCTTCTTTTTCATTCTTTACCTCTTTCTCTTTTGTAATTTCTTTCGTTATCTCGTTTGCATTACTGACAGCATCAATTGGAAAATACATAATTTGAGTGATGAAACGCCCAGAATATCTATGAATGCAAGAAGCAGTAAGAACTCCATCTACTTTTGAGTTACAGGTGATTAAATGATTTAACATAACATGGTTAGGTATGTCTTCAACCTGATCAGTTTCCATATCGGTTGTGCTTTCGGCACCAGCACCTTCACGAGAGGGATCAGTTCTTGGAGACATCCTCCTGGAACGAGTATGAGTGGAATATTTATCCACAGTATTTAAATCATTAATATTATAGCGATGCTCATCGTTGATGTAGATGTGGTTTGAATGCTGGTATTGATATGGGTAGGTTTTGTAGTTATGGGAAGATGAGTCGTTTAATAGGGAAGATGACAAATAGGGAGGAAGTAAAGGAGGCTCTTTGAAGCCAAGTTGGTTAAGAAAATCAAAGTGATTAAACCGTTCAAACTCCTGGTCAGAGAAACTGTAAGGAGATGAAACGGGGTAGGTGAGCTGACCTGGGATGTAGCGCTGGGGGATATGGGAAGAGTAGACGGTCATGGTTGCTATGTACAAATGATAGGTATATATATGAAGGTTAATGTAGATAGGTGAGTAGGTTATGAGATGCGTCTCTTCTTGATATTGCCCTTGTTCTTAGTCTTTTTTGAGTCCTTATTTTGCTGTTGTTGCTTTTGCTGTGGCTTTTCCTTCAACTCTTCCTCTACTAGTTCTGCAGTTTCCCCCGCAAACAGACGGCCCACCGCCTCACAGCCACGAGCGGCGTACACCTGCTGCTGTGCCCCCAGCTGCGCCACACTTAGGTACATGTTGTCTGAGGCGAACATCACCGCCATCGCCGGAGTCTGCAGCTCGCGAGCCTGCTGCGCCACGCTCTGGTAGACTTCGTCTGCACGCATAAAGAACTTGTATCGCTGACTGAAATGAGTGAGGATCACCTGACGTGCCTTCATCTGCTGCGCCACCCGCACCGCCTCACTGGTGGTACAATGTTTTTTAGCTATGGCATCTTCTATCTTGTCATCTTCAAGAGTACATTCATGGATTAATAAGTCACTGTATTGTCCCAGATTAACAAATGCTCTTGTAGGTCTAGTATCACCGGAATATGATAGTCTAAAAGTCTCCTCCTGTTGAGTATTTAATCCAAAATCAATTGTAACTGAATATGCTCCTTTACAATGTTCTGCATAACAAGTCCTGAAGTCTGAAATATTTAATGATTTTCTTAATAAGTGTATTCTTTTAATTTCATCTTTAATGAATTCATCTTCTCTTTCGATTGAGCTACGTCTTCTGTTATTAAGTCTATCTATTCCTGAAAATTCTTCTTGTTCTTGCATTATGCTAGAATTTCCTACAATATCAGTCAATTTATAACGTCTCATTGATCCATTTTTCAATTGTAAAAATGATTTACAATCTATATATTCAATTAATTCCATATCCAATATATCTTCGTCAATTTGATTCATTTCAATTAAAAATTGTTCATATTCCCATGGGGCAACTATAAATAGTTTCTTTCTTTGAGCACTGTCTTTTAGTCTTTGGATTTCACAATATTTTCTAATTAAACTACAAATTCCAAGATGATGATCTGCGTGTAAATGGGATAAATAAATTAGTCCTAATTCTTCAAATATTTGATTAACATCTTCGTGATTAAATAATCTATTGATACTACCTATAGTATTTTCACCTGCATCCAAGAAAACATTCCTAAATTCAATCCTTTTGGATTCATTATTGACAATCGGGATTCTAATTAAATTAGATATAACATTTCTGAATATCGATGGTAACGCTGATCCTGTACCTAACACAATAATTTCAACTTGTTCTTTTAAATCTTTACTTATATCAATATTTTTATTTATAATTGATTTATAATTATCAGATTTAACACTTTCTAACATTCGTTTCCTATTGGTTTGATCATTAAAAACAGGAATTAGTTCATTATCATAAACTTCTGAATAACTATCTAAACCATTGTATTTTCCAAATTCAGTACCTTTTATAAAACTGACCTTTCCATCACCAGAACCACTTATTAGAATTTCTTGACCTGAGATTAATGGCAAAACTTTATATCCATTTCCTTTATATGTTAATGGTATTGAACTTTTACCATTCTCACTCCATTGATTTGGAGGGAAAAATCCAGGCATCAGATAATCCCATTTAAACGATGATAATGAAGAAATACTATAATTAATATGATTTGGTGAATACTCTTTCGATGATATTAAATGAATTGTATCTTTGCCGAATGATTCAATAAAATTCTTATATTTTTCGGAATCTAAAATTCCTTTAATATCATCTGAAATAAAATGATAAATTAATCCAAAATGTTTAATTGAATCTTTATCATCATTTGGCAAGTCACTATAAAAATCGTGTTCAATAGTTGGATCTAAATGATTGATTGATGGAATGTCTAAAATTAAAATGGGAGCCATATGTCTATTTTCTGATAAAACCTGATTTGGTTCGATCTTTCTACCATCTTCTAAAGTAATTGATTTATTGCTACATAAATCTTTATAAAATTTAATTGGGATATTCAATTCTTTGGCTTTGTCTGGTTTAAATTTACCTCTTGTTGGATCAATGACCATAATCCAATTCGTTGAAATCTTTTCATTTTTAATATGGTGTGGTAATTTAATTCTATGAACTCCACTTTGATATTTATCTTCATCATCCTTTGGAAAGATCTTTTGAACTATTGATGATAACTTATTTAACACATTCAAATATGCTGTTCTTGATTCACCTATACGATAAGGATTAACTTCATGATTAGTTGGTTTAATATTAATTGGTATCATCGAAAATTTGTTTTCTTTATCATTGAAAGGTTTATTAATATCTTCAGCAATTAAATCTAAACCAAATCTAAAAACAAAAAATCTACAGGTTGATAGTATATATGCTAAAAGGTTATTGCCACTATGATATATAGCCAATTTTTTTAATCCTTGATCAGCTATAGTTAAAATCATACCTGGTAATCCACCTAATCTATTCCAATCAAGTATACCTGTTAAAAAGATACTTTCAATTCTTGACATTTTAATACCCATTTCAGAACATTTACGTTGCAATCCTTCAGGTATTGATCCAATTAGTGCACGTTTACCTGTCTGAATATTTCTCATAATTAAACTAGGACGAATAACGTCAGAAGTTGGGTGAGCTATAGTTGTTAATTGCACACACATGAGTTTGGCAATATTATTGAGAGTTCCACTTTTCTGTTTTTGACGGTCGTATGGTTGGTGCTTTGATAAGTTCGTATTATATTTACTATTATTAAAAGTAGATCGGCAACTTAACTCTGTTTCAGATGATGATTTCGATGTTGTTATATATGGTAACTGGGATTGATCTGAAGGAAAAATTTCTCCTGGTTTATTTTGTGTCTTTTTGTTCTGTGAATTTCTTGTCTTATTAAGCTTCGTTAACGACTCGATTTTCTCTAAACTGGTGATAAATGTTCTGGAAGTATTGACCGGTGTAGCAAGAAGTGGTGAACTGAATCTCCAACTTTGCTTTAAATATGGTGTTGGAAATCTCAACTTAAAAATGTTTCAGAAGTGAAATGAATTCGATAACCAATTACACCCACCAAAACTATTTTGTTGAGAAATAATGTACTGGAATCTAGTAAAATTCAGTACTTTAATTGTTTACTTTGTTAGTAAAAAAAATTCGAAGAGAAAAAACCGGCTGTGCACTTTAAATTTTTTTTTTTTTTTTTTGATTTTTTTTTTTTGTAGTGAAAAAAAAAAACCTTTAATCAATCTATATTAAATTACTTTTGTACACTTTTTAACCACACTTATTTTGTGATATAAATTGAATTGTAACTTTTTTTAAACCGATAATTTATTTATTAGATATTATTTTTATCTTATACTATCATATCAAAGTTTAAAAAAACTAAAATCAATGTCACAAACTCAAAAAAGAAAAAGAGAAGATTCTTCAAAATCTTCACTTCTTGCTCAATCTGCTGATACTGCCTTTCCAAGAGGTGGTGCTTCTCTTTTAACTCCTTTGGAATTAAAAGAAATTTCAAATGAAGCTAGAACTGATGTCTTATTTGAACAAGAATCACATTCACATTCCAAAATTTCAAATGATGGTGACAAACATGTTACAAAGAAACAAAAGAAATTAAAGTCTAAATCAAGATCAAAAGATACTGAAGCAAGTTCGAATGATGCTGCTGTTGTTACTATTGATAATTTGTCATTCAAGTTATTAAATCCAGGTAGTATTGTCTTGGGTCAAATTAAAGAAATTAACAAAATGGAAATTGTTTTGGCTTTGTCTGATAATTTGAATGGTTATATTCCTATTACCAATATCAGTGAAGAAATGACAAAATTATTACAAGAATATGATGACCAAGAAGATGACGAGGATGAAGATGAAGATGAGGAAATGAGGGATGGCGATGAAGATGAAGATGAAGATGAAAATAAAATCACTAATGGTATAATATCAGAAAAGAAACTCAAAGAGTTCCCACAACTAAATTCAAGATTCCAAATCGGACAGTGGCTTAGAGCAAAAGTTGTCGAATCTAGTACTACTAGTAAGAAACTTAAAAACAAAAAAAGAATCGAACTAACTATTGAACCTGAACAAGTTAATGATACAATGGATGCTGAGGAAGATATTATACCCAACGCAATCTTACAAGTTTCCATTAAGTCTTTAGAAGATCATGGTGCTATTTTAAACGTTGGAAAATCTAAATTATCTGGTTTTATTTCAAAGAAGGAATTATCTTCAAATGGATATGAAATTTCTAAATTTGATGTTGGATCTGTTTTCATTGTTATAATTTCTAAGAACAACAAAAGAACCATTACTTGTAGAATACCATTTGGTGTTGCTAAAAAGCAATCAATTGTTCAAACTATTTCTTCGATCGATTCAATCTTACCTGGTATGCTTGTCGATGCTTTGGTTTCTGATATTAATAAATTTGGTTTGGTTTGTAAAGTTTACGGTGTTGCTTCTGCATCAATTAACATGAGCCATCTCGGTGTTTTTGATAGTGATGAAATCAAACATAAGTATGCTCTCGGTTCAACTTTAAAGGCAAGAATTATTGCTAGTTATAAAAAAAATGGTGAAAAGAAATTACAGTTATCTTTATTACCTCATGCTTTGAGTTTGAAGAAAATTGGTTACAATCCAACCGATGAATCTGCACCATTAGAAGCTTTCCCAGTTGGTCATATCTTCGATGATGTTGTTGTTAAAGGTAAAGATGGCCAATTTATTTTCGTTGATATTGGAAGTAAAAGTATAATTGGTCAAGTTCACATTTCTAGAATAACAAAGGATACTGATTTAGATATGGGCTTTAAAGTTGGTTCTCATCATAAAGCTAGAGTTTTGGGTTTCTCTCAAGTTGATAACATGCTTATCTTAACTCTGGATCAAAAACAAATTGACGAGAAATTTTTAACCTACGATGATGTGCCAGTTGGTAGTTTATTAACAAATTGTGAAGTCTTAAAGATTATTCCAGATAAAGGATTACAAGTTAAGATTTCCGAAAACTTTGAAGGTTTTGTTTCAATTGATCAGATGTCGGATATTAAATTAATTTATCCTGAAAGAAAATTCAAGATTGGTTCCAAAGTTAAAGGTAGAGTTTTAAAGATTCAACATCATGGTGGTAGACATACTATTTATATGACTTTGAAAAAATCATTAGTGAATATTGAAGATGATGACGTTGTTGCCAAATTTGAAGATGCTAAAGTTGGAAAACGTACACTTGCAACAATAGAAAAATTCCATCCCGGTGGATGTATTGTTAATTTCTTCGGTTATGTTAAAGCCTTCTTACCTAATGTTGAAATCAGTGAAACCTTCGTTAAGAAGCCGGAGGATTATTTCAAATTAGGCCAAACTGTTAAGGTTAGAATTTTATCTGTTGATGAAGAGAAAAAGAGAATTAAAGTTAGTTGTAGAGTTTCTGACGCATTGTCTGAAGTTCAAAAGAAAGAAATGTCCTCCTTAGTTCCTGGTAAAACCATCCTTAAAGTTCAAGTCGTCGAAAGAGAAAAGGAATCACTTGTTGTTGAATTATCCGAAAGTAATCTACGTGGTTTAATTTATTCAGGACATTTGTCAGATGGGAACTTTGAGCAGAATAGGGCAACTTTGAAAAGATTAGAAATTGGTGCTACTTTAGAAGCATTAGTTTTAGAAAAAGATACAAGGTCAAGAGTTGTTAAATTATCCTTAAAAGAATCATTGATTAATGCTTCAAAGGAAGGAACTTTACCCACTGCATATAAAGAAATTGCTGTTTCGGATAAAATTTTACACGGTTATATTAAATCTATTACTGATAATGGTCTTTTCGTCGCTTTTGGTAATGGCTTAACTGGTCTAGTTTTACCTAGATATGCATCCGATAAACCAATTGATGACTTATCTAAAAGTTTCTTTATTAATCAATCTATTTCTTGTCATGTTATCAGAGCTGATGATTCAAATAAAAGATTTTTATTGTCTTTAAAGAAAGAAATCAGTGATTCAGTCGCCGAAGCTGCAATTAATCCAGTTGATTCTGAAATTAAAACTTTGAATCAATACGTTCCAGGTAAGATTACAAAATGTAAAATCAAATCCGTTAAGGGTACTCAATTAAATGTTCAACTTGCTGACAACCAACAAGGTAGAATCGATATCACTCAATTATTTGATACATTTGAAAACATTAAAGATGTTAAGAAACCATTAACCGAATTTAAGAATGGTGACGTTTTAGATGTCAAGGTTATTGGATTCCACGATGCTAGAAATCACAAATTTTTACCAATTACACATAGAAAGATTAATAAACAAACTATTTTAGAATTATCAGCTAAGAAATCTGTTCTCAAATCGAAGAAGGAGTTTTCTCCAGTATCCATTTCAGATTTATCAGTCGGAGACGAAGTTGTTTCATATATTAATAATTTTGGTAGAGGTCATTTATGGGTCAGTATTTCACCAAGCTTGAAAGGTAAAATTTCATTAATGGATTTAACGGATGATGCTTCAAGCTTTTTAAACTTAGAAAAAGAGTACCCAATTGGTTGTGTATTGAAAGCCAAAGTTCTTAATGTTGATAATGAACATAACTTACTTACCTTATCTTCAAAGAATAAAACAATTAAATCTATTAAGGATGTTAACGTTGGCGATATTATTCCAGCCAAAGTTTTGAAAACAAAGGAGAGTTATGTTGTTCTTGAAATTGGTGATGGTGTTACTGCAATTTCGTTTATCACAGATGCTTTAAATGACTATTCTGATAAATTAGATGGTATTTTCTCAACTAATGATATCTGTGCTGCTACAGTTTTAGAAGTTGATTCTCCAAATAACAAGATTTATGTCTCTTTAAGAACTTCGGATGCCAAAGATAAGGTTATAAATTCCGTTGGAGATTTGAAGAAAGGTGATGTCGTTAGAGGTTTTATTAAAAACGTTGCTAATAATGGTCTTTATATCGCTTTAGGTAGAAATGTCTACTCTCTAGCTAGAGTTTCTGACTTATCTGACTCATATTTAAAGGAATGGAAATCATTTTATAATGTGCATCAGTCAGTTTTGGGTAAGATTATTAAAGCTGATGAAGAAGGTAAAATTTTAATGACATTGAAAGATTCGGAAGTTAATGGTGAATTAAACATTTTAAAGAGATTTGAAGAAATTGAAGTCGGTGATATCTTTGAAGGTTCTGTCAGAAGAGTTACCGATTTCGGTGTTTTTATTAAATTAGATGGCTGTAATAATATTGTTGGATTATGCCATCACACCGAGATTTCTGATAATAAAGTTGAAAACATTCAAAATATTTTTGGTGAAGGTGATAAAGTTAAAGTTAAGATTCTAGCTGTTGATTCGGAAAAGAAGAAATTATCATTAGGAATGAAAGCTTCATATTTCGCTAAGAGTAAGTCTTCCAACAGTGATGATGAAGATGCTGTTATGGAAGATGCTGAAGTTGATTCTGATAATAAAGAAGATGAAGAAGACGAAGAAGAAGACGAAGACGATGAGGACGATGAAGAAACATTAGTTGCAGCTGCTTATGCTAATGCCAATGATAATTCCGATTCAGAATATTCAACTGATGAAAAGAATGATGGCGGAGCCGATGTTGATGACGATGCAATTTCTACAGGTTTGTCTACAGGTTTTGATTGGACTGCTTCCATTTTAGAACAAGCTAAAGATGAAGAAGACTCATCAGATGAAGAAGAAGACTTTGAAATGAAGGAAAAGAAGAATAAAAAGAAGAAGAAATCTACTAAACCAATTAAAGATAACACCGCTGATATCAATTCAAGAGCTCCTGAATCTGTTTCCGACTTTGAAAGATTATTGGTTGGTAATCCAGACTCGTCAATTTTATGGATTAATTATATTGCTTTCCAATTGAACTTAAGTGAAGTTGACAAGGCTAGAGAAATTGCCGAAAGAGCATTGAAAACCATTAACTTCAGAGAAGAGCAAGAAAAATTAAATATTTGGATTGCAATGTTGAATTTGGAAAATACATTTGGATCAGATGAATCGTTAGAAGCTGTTTTTAAAAGAGCTTGTCAATATATGGATTCTTTCACTATTCATCAAAAACTTGTTGCAATCTATATTGCTTCTGAAAAATTCCGTAGTGCTGAACAATTATACAAGACCATGTGTAAGAAGTTCGGTTCAGAACATGTTTCAGTTTGGGTTGCCTTTGCCTCATACTTGTTTGATAGAAAGGATGCCGATGGTGCTCATCAGATCTTACCGAAGGCTATGCAATCCCTACCTAAGAGAGATCATCTGGATGTTGTTAAGAAATTTGCACAATTAGAATACAAGAAGGGTGACTTAGAGAAAGGTAGATCATTGTTTGAAGGTTTGCTCGCCGAAGCTCCAAAGAGAATTGATATGTGGAACGTTTACATTGATCAAGAGATTAAATCTGGTGATGTGAAAAAGGTTCAGGATGTATTTGAAAGAGTGGTGACCAAGAAATTAACCAAGAAACAAGCTAAATTCTTCTTCGGTAAATGGTTAGACTTTGAAGAAAAGAATGGCGATGAAAGATCCGCTGATTATGTCAAGGCCAAAGCTGCTGAATATGTCCAAGCTCAACTTCAAAACAAATAGGTATATAGTTTTAGTATAAATAGTTTTTCTTTCGTTTGTCTTTTTTATTTGCATCGTGTATTTTAATTATTAGTTAGATATTTAAAGGAACGCTGGTCACTCCAACATTCTCTCTGGAATCTATTCTAGCTGCACAATCAACTCTAAGAAGATGATGTTACTAGCTTTAATAGGTATTCTATTAATTGTATTAAATGTACTACTCTTAAGCCTTTATGCAACTTCTCAAACTATGACTTTTATACGCCTGTTCCCTTCGTATGAACAATTAGTTTATTCTCCTTCAATTGAAAATATAAGCTCAATTGTTTCGGAATCAACAGAGTATTTCCACCCTGAAATTACAAATCGGTTACAAATGTATGAAAAATACTTCTTTTGCCTTCCCCAACAACAATCTACTAACTACATCTACTTAGTTGTTTGAATGACATTGTGAATTCGAATGACAGAACATTCTTTATAAAATCTGTTGAACTTTGCTTAATGAGATGTTCCAAATTGCAAGAAGAATTGTTAGATGAATTATCATTTGAAAATACTAGACAAAAACTATATCAGAGTTCTATTAACTCAAGTAACTGTTGGCTAAGATTCGGGATCTTTATCCTTTTATTGTCTATATTTAAGCTAAGGATTTCCAATAATGGCAAAGATAACTCTTATTTGAAATTAAAGTTAAAAGAAAAGTCAATATCAAAATCAGAGCCAAAAGTTCCAGAAGAGGGATTGGATGTAGTTACGAATGAAAAGAACATAGACGGAGATGATCCTACTAAGTACTCAGAACAAAGCGAACACACGGTTGAACAAAATTCAATGACCTTGTATGACTCATTTGTGACCCCATTTCAAAGTAAGATTAAATTGGTTCCAGCATTAGACGTTGCCATCAAATACAGTCGTAGTTTATCCCCTGAATCGGAATCAGAACCAGAATCTGTGCGCAAACGGGAGCCACAGCCCGTGTTAATATATGATAGCTTATGTTTAGAAAACATCCTTAGTGATACTGTTGTTGATGACGAAGGTGAAGAAGAAGGTGATGTGCTGTTCCTGCCAATCTTGCCTGCCTGTTAACTTTGTGTATTTTTTGTGTATTTTTATATTGTGATCAAATTGATCTTCGAACCTCATTGGAAAGCAGTTGAACACATAGTTCTTTTTTTGCCTTATTACTAGACTGTTGACTTAACTAACTATAAAGTAATGGACGATACTCCTAGACTGTCCTATACTCTACTCTTTGATATATTTAAACCAAATCAGATAATCGGAGAAGCATCTAAGAGCATCAACACAAAGGCAACAGAATACTTAACTTTACTCAAGCAAAAAGACCTATTAAATTACTTTGAAGATACGATCTTAGAACCGTGGGCAAACAAGGTATTCAATACACAAGATATATTTGCAAGTGTTCCAACTTTAAATTCTCCGTACTCTTCAAATAGTGATTTACTATCAACTTTCCAAAATACAAAAATTACACAAACTCTAATTTTAGATAAGAAATTAGAGAAATTGAATTTATCAGATATTGTTCAAAGAATTGATTACAGATTTTCAAAAATAGAAGTTATTCCGATAGATAATATGAATCATACAAAACATCAACAGCCAGATTCAGATGAACCATTGAAGGCAAAATTCCTAGGATATGGGGTTATTAGGTTATACCGAGAAAAAGGAGAACCAAAAACAGAAGATGATTTGTCAAATACTGAAGGCAATGGGACTATGGTTGCTATATTAGGAGTTCCATTTTATTTTACAGCAAGTGATTTATTGTTGGGGTTTTTTGATAAAAAAACAAGAGATACAGTTTCTCATTTCAGATTAGTTAAAACTCAAAGTCCCAATCGATTTATGGTGTTGATGAAGTTTAGAAGTATCGAGTTTGCAAAAGAATTTGTTGAAAAATACGATAATAAACCATTTAATTCAATGGAGCATGAACGTTGTAATGTTATTTATATCAAAAGAATTATATTCAGGCCCTCACATAATGAAAGCAGTAAACAACTTAGTGCAATACCGTATTTATTGGAGGATCCGTTTACATATTCAATTGCTTCCAATAAAAAAATAAGAACGTTAAGTGTTTCGCAACAAAAAAAGCCTGATGATAATTCAGAATATCTAGAACTAGCAACTTGTCCTGTTTGTTTAGAAAGATTAGATTCATCACTTACAGGTTTATGTACGATACCATGTCAGCATACATTCCATTGCGACTGTTTATCCCAATGGAAAGATGATACATGTCCTGTTTGTAGATATTCAAATAAACTCGATATTAGAAAACATGATGAAGATATCGAAGTTGAAAAATGCTTTGAGTGTAATAGTCAATCAAATTTATGGATTTGTTTAATTTGTGGACATGTTGGATGTGGTAGATATGACTTAGGTCATGCAATAGATCATTTCAATGAAACATCACATTGTTTTGCGATGGAAACAACAACCCAAAGAGTTTGGGATTACGCAGGAGATAATTATGTACATAGATTAATTCAAAATGAAGCAGACGGTAAATTAGTTGAGTTACCTTTACCGAAAACCACAAATAACTCTTCAACATCACTGGCATCTAATGAATATGATGCTAAAATTGAAAAAGTCGGATTTGAATATTCTAAAATGCTTATATCACAATTGGAGTCACAAAGAGAATATTATGATTTAAGATACATCGATATAGCTGAAAAATATCAGCAAGCTGCAGATAATGTCACAAAACTAGAAAAACTTATATCATCATTAAGTCATAAAGTTGATGAAATGAAAACCGAAACTGATGATATTAAAAAATTAAAAAATTTAAAACAGTTATGTAAAAATTTTGAAAAAAAATGTAATGAAGAAAAAAGTTTGAATGAAGCACTATCGGAAAAGATAGAATTTTTAGGTAAAGAAAATGAAAAAGTTAAACTTGAAAAAGAAGAATTACAGGAACAGGTTAATGATTTAATGTTTTATTTAGAATCTCAAGAAAAGTTTAAGGACGCATCGGATGATATAAAAGAAGGGCAAATTGTTATTACACCTTCAAAAAAACCAAATCAAGGGATTAATAAAAAGAAGAAAGGAAAAGGACGATGAGGGGTTTTATAAATTGTATAAATAGTATAAATTTAATTTTAAATGGATTTAAATTAGGTATTTCTTAAGCGGTCCAAGCACTTTGCTATCACCATATTAAAATAAAACTGCTGAAAAGAAAAAAAAGAATTGAAAGAATTATATAATGAAATAAATACAAAAAGTATATATAAATTACAACTTATTGAAATCATTTGGGATTAAACTTTCATTTGTATAGGAGAAATTACTAAAATAAACTGATTCTTTAACTTCTCCATTTTCATCAGGTCTTTTAATTGCAATAAATGATGAAGTTGAATTAGTTCTAGTTTCCAAAATATTATCAAACATGCTTTCCTTTATTGGTGAGCTTGGTGGAGTTATTTTCATTGAAGTGAACTCATCATCAAAATTCTCAGCCAGTTCAGGATTGGTAATAATTGGAATAATTGGGGGTGGTTGCTTTTCATCATTTTGTTCAATTAAATAATCCCAATTAATAAATCTAAAAAATCTATGATTTTTAATTTTAGTTTCGAATTCGGTATCACAATTAATTCTTTTAGTCGGATTTTTAAATAATAATTTTGCCAGAAGATCTTTTGCTTCTTGAGATAAGTAAAATGGATACTTAACTTTTTGAGTTAAGATCTTATCCATAATTTTTTTATTATTATTTCCGGTGAAAGGAGGCGATCCAGTTAGCATATCAAACATAACAGCTCCTAGTGAAAACCAGTCACATTGTGAATCATACTTTTCTCCTCTAATAATCTCTGGTGCCATATACTGAGCTGTACCGAACATTGAATGGCATTCATCTGAAACTTTACTTAAACCGAAATCCGTTAGAACCAGATGACCTTTCGAATTTAACATACAATTTTCTGGCTTTAAATCTCTGTAAATAACGCCTGCATTCATATGTAAATGTCTCAAAGCTAATATCATTTCACCAATATAAAAACAAGCAACTTTTTCTGAAATAATTTTCTCTAGCATTAGATGGTGAAATAGTTCGCCACCTTGTAAATACTCTAACAGTAAATAAACTTTATCAAAATCTTGTAATGCGTAAAAGAGCTTAACAATATTTGGATGATCAACTTTTTGCAAAATGGTTCTCTCCGTTAGAGTTCTTTCATAATTTAACGCATTAACTATCATACTAGCTTTTTTCAACTGCTTTTGAGCGTACAACTTACCAGTTTTCTTATCTTTCACTAGAATAACCTTTCCGTAACTTCCTTTACCAAGAACGGTCAAAGGCTTAAAATCTTGAATAGTCCTATTAAAAGAATTCTTTTGTCCTTTGACAGAAGCATCATAAAGTTCATCCAAACCGACTTCATAGGAGGTTCCTACCCTATTGTCTATGTGACCAACAGATATAACACTATTCGACCTATGTTTGGGGAAAGTTTGAATTTGGGAATCTGGTGACAATTCTGGTAACACGTCTTTCAATTCATGAATAGTGGATATACCCCCTATCGAGAGTTCGTTGTCGTCGAAGTCAAACACTTCGGGAGTCATGGATTTGTGATGCTTCTTGTATTATTGACTCAGCTGTGGTAAGAAGAGAACATGTAGGGTCTCCGTGATGTTTAAAGTGATTATCTGTCAGTGCAATTAGAAACGTTTTTTTCGTTAAGGCGAACTCAAAAATATTTGAAAATGAATTTAATCCGAACACAATCTCAACACAGGAACAACGAGTTGGAGAGAGATAGATAGACAGACAGTCATCATGTCAGGAACTTACAATGCCGTAGCAGCTAACACTTCACTGAAGAGACAACCCAAGAATTTAAGAGACCCTTCCAGCTGGCCTCCTGAGTTACATGCTTTTATAACGAAGGCATTTAACAAAGCAAAAGAACTGAAATTGACTTCTGAAAACAAATCGAAGTTTCAAACCCAGATGAAGCAGATAGTTGAAATGGCTGTTTCTAATGATAAAATATTCATCAATGATTGGAAAAATCAACAGATTCCTGCTCTTAATCAAAATGATCCCAACATGAAATTACAACTTCAGTGTGAGAAGTCTAGTCATAATAGTGTCGAAATCCCAACCAGCAATAACAGTCTTGTAAAGAATGGAGTTAAAAGAAAAAATGTTTTTGGAGATGATTCGGATTCTGATAATGATGGTTTAAATGATGGGAATAAATCAAAACCAACAAAAACTACTAACACCAAATCATCCAGAAGAACACTCCAAGCAACTAAAGAAACTAAAGAAAAAGAAAAAGTTAAACTTCAGGGGAAACCTGTTTTATTTGCATCTGTGCTACCGAAATTGAAAAAAGTTAAGAAAGAAAAGAAAACAGAACCGCAGAATAATCTAATAACTTATAATAAGAATTCAGGCACAGATGTGATAACCGCACGAGAAAGGCTTCAGTTGAGAAGTAAAAGATTCGAAAAAGAATTAAATATTGATACAGATGCAGCAATTGAATTATATAATTCTAAAAATGATTTGACTGGGGCAAATAGTAATAAACTTTTAATTGGCACATGCCAAACTTTAGAAAAAAAATATTTAAGATTAACATCACAACCAAATCCTGAAACTGTACGTCCTTTACCTATATTGAAAAAAACCTTACAATTGTTAATTAATAAATATTTTACCTCAGCGACATATAATTATCTCAATGATCAATTTAAATCGTTAAGGCAAGATTTAACAGTTCAACATATAAAGAATGATTTCACCATTACTTGTTATGAATATAATATTAAATTAGCAATCGAATTTCATGACTTAGGTGAATTTAATCAATGTCAATCCCAATTAAAAAATCTGTATCAAATCCCTACATTAAAAAATTCACCAAATAAACATGAATATAGAGCTTATACAATTTTGTATTATATAATTACTAACAATTTAACCGAAGCATTTGACCTTAAATTTAATATTCTTAAGGAAATAGAAGATATAAACCAAATAGATGATTATTTGAAAGATGCGTTTTTAATATTAGATTATGTTGTTTTAAATGATTATTTTAATTTATTTTCATTTTTAAGAAAATTAAAGGATATAATTAAAGAAGAGTCATCAAAGCTAGTAAAAGTTGATCATTTAAACATTCAAAATAATTCAAATGCAATTTATTTAAATCGTCCACCTAAGTATTTCTTTTTGAAGTTACTACAACCAATCGTCAATAAAGAAAGAATTAGATCATTAAGTTTAATTTGCAAAAGTTATAAGAAAGTTTCTTGGGAGTTTCTAAAGAATCAATTAACGTTAGATGAAGAAGATTTGGAACTATTTTTAAACGAGTATAAATTGAAACCATTTACTATTAATAACACATTTGATTGTACTAGTGCAAGATTAACTGTAGAGACCATTAAAGTGTCCAAATTCAAAAAAGTGGATATTAAAGGTCAAATATAAAATGTAAGAATTGTAGTATTTCGGGCAATCATCTATTTGTCTGTGCCTTTTACTTTTTTTGTTTTATTATATTTGTATTATGTTATGTATAGTTACGTAAGTTCATTAAATATAAATCATAAAATAAATTATTTAAAAAGTTAATTAACTAAAAGGAAGGAGCAACACCCATCATTGCAAAGTTCAATTTATTTTCCTCATCAGCTAAATCCATATATGTTTTAATTCTATTTATCAAAATTTTTGAATCAATCAGATCAATAGCATTATCATTTTCATCATCATCTTTTCCTAAATCAATTGGACCTTTTCTTCTACCATCTAATTCAAATAAATTCCCATTTTTACCTTTTATAAAACAAATGAAATGTAAATCTAAATCTGATTCGGCAGGGGGTGCCTCAGTTTGTCCTTCTTTACTAAATTCGTTATACAAAGATAAAGATAATTGTTTAATTAAATTGCTCTTTTCGTTTGTATAATTATAATTATCAATGTCCGGTAAATTTTTCAATTGATTTTTAAATTCATATAATTTTGAATCTTTAACTATTAAACCATCAGGTAAATTCATTAATGCGTGCAATAAAGCATATAAACCACATGCATTTTTTAATAATTGTTTAAACCAGATAATTTCATTAATTTCTATTGGTTTTCTCTGTAATTCTTCTTGATCTTTTAAATTTTCATACTTTTCTGATATTGGAAATAACAAGATGATACAATCTACTGGTCTAGGTAAAAATGATATTAAATCTTGATCAAAAATTGAATAAATATCGGTAAAGGCAAGTAATGGGGATAACCCTAATTTTGTTGCAAATTCCGTGAAGATAGCTGGATTTGATTCCAACGGAATGACAGCATTAACGCTTTGATAATCTTGTTGCATCCGAATTTCTATTGTAAGGCAGTTGATACAAAGGAAAAGTAAGAAGAGGAGGAAGTGCCTCTATTTATACGCGGTAGAGGATTTTGATTAAAGGATCTTTTTAAAGTTCAAGTAAATTAAATGGATTATACAAAAAAAACTAAGTAACGATAATACTTAGATGCAAAAATTAAATAAGGAAAAACACATACAATGAAAGTTAAAACAAAAAGGTAATAATAACATGGAACAGGGTAAGAGCTATTAGGAAAGTGAGTAAAGGTTTTTGAAAAGATTAATGTAAAGGATAAAAAAAAAAGAGATAGCTTAAAAAGTGATTAGACCATGCAAGAAAGACAAAAAATGAAAAGGAGAATAAATTGATAAATTAAGAAATTGATTTAATGACATTTTAAATTGGAAAAGAACAAGAATTACCATTAACATTATGAACTTTACTAACATCGGTTCTAACTCTAAGTTGATACTCTTCTCTAACAAGAGGATCAATATCGACATTTGAAACAGACGAATTCAAACTATTTCTTATGTTTTCAATTGTATTTGTATCCTTTCTTGAAACAATTTTTTCTAGTGGTAAAACTAAATATATAAAGCATTCTAATGACCATTCATACCAAACTTTTTTATTATCTGTGTCTCTTTTGAAATAAATAGAAATCTCTTGATCATCAGTAATTGAGATTGGAATTTCAATTGGGAAAAAACAAGGTAACCAAGAGATTAAATTGTTTGGAATTGGTAATTGAGGATTATTTGAAATTATAATTGATTTATATAAAGTTGCATTAAAAAATCCTAATAATCCATGTATTACACCTTTTCTACGGTATTTTAAATTAAGTTGTGCTTGTCTTTTATTTTGTTTATTGTCTTGATTTGTCATACCATTTTGGAAATCAAATGTCCATAACTCAGACGGCTTTGTTGATTCAAAATCAAATTCTTCAACAGTTGGGATATATAATTTATTAAATTTATTTTTATAATCTAAATCATCTAAAAGTTTTTTATAAATTGAGGGTGATATAATTGGTATTATAAAGCTTGTTACATTTTGGGGTATTAAAATACAATTTAAATCTTTAAATTTATTTAAATGACATAATATTTCGGGTGCTAATTCATTGCAACCGAATGATCCTAATAATTCAGAAATAATTAAATGAAATTTTGGTGTAATCTTTGGATTAAAATTTCTTAGGTCTTCATTCACTAATTTAACTTTATTTTTCCAAAATTCTTCATTTCTTTGATTTAAATAAATCATTACATTTGGATTTTTTTCTATTGCTGTAATTTCAATTTTATCTAAATTTATGTTCAATATATTGAAAGCATTAAATAATTTTTCAATTAATGGACCTCTACCTGGACCAACAATTAGAATTTTCAAAATTTTATGTTGTTGTTGTTGTTGTTGTTGTTGTTGTTGTTGTTGTTGTTGTTGTTGTTGTNNTTGTTGTTGTTGTTGTTGTTGTTGTTGTTGTTGTTGTTGTTGTTGTTGTTGTGGTTGTGGTTGTGGTTGTGGTTGATTTGAAGTACCCCCATTATTTAGGTTTGGAGAATTTAATTTAAAATAATTTGAAGCTGGATGATCAATTTGATTGGGAGTTGGTGGTATTATTGAAGTTATAAAAGCATGAATTCCAACATCTGATTGATTTTTGATATGATTAAAATTTTTTTCATTAACTAAATCCATTAAAGCTAATATAATTGCTCTTTCATAACAATCATATTTAACTTTATCTTGTTCAAAAGTTTTATATATAATATTTGATAAATTAATTGAATGTGGGTTTAATGGAGATTGTAAAGGTAGATTTGGTAAACAAGTATTATTTAACGTAAAGTTTTCAATTGGAGTTAACTGATTGTTTTGAGGACTTAGTGATATTAAATGTTTCATATAATTTAAATAAGAAGGATCCCCAACATAAACTTTTGTATTGTCATCTATTGTTATAGTAGAATCGTCTAAATCATTTGAATTATCGGTTCTTAGATTCATAATTAATTCATTATCTTTTTTATCAACACCATGTAACAATAAAGTTGGAGGATTTAAAGATTTTTTTTGGATATATTTCCAAATAATCAATTGATTAAATTTATTTAAAACTGGAAATTTCTTTGAATTTGGTATAAATCTTGAAGCAGAAATTAAATAGAATTGAATTGGTTCAATTAACCATCTATTAACAACATATTCAGGAATATTTTGTTTTGGAGAAGCTAAAGAAATTGTTAAGTTTGAAGCATAATTACATTGAATTCTAATTGTATTCCACATATCCCAAGTTGATAAATGATCAATGATTGGGATTGATTCACCTTTACAATTCAATTGAACTTCTTCACAAATTGGTAAAGAAATTGAAATATTAATTGAAGGGAATTTATTTAAAATTGAATTTAAATTATTTGTGAATATTTGTAAATGATTTAAATCAATTGGAGGAGCAATTAATAAAGTTGATATTCCCAAGAAATTGGCATAAGAAACTTCATTATTTAAAACTTGAAGAGAAAATTCATTAATTAATAGATCATCTGAATCTAATTCAATCCAAGAAGATAATAAGCCAACAGTATTTTGAATATGAGGACCAGTTGTTATATTAATTTCATTAAGAGAAGGATATGGTACTAATAAATTATTAATTCTTTGTTGTTCCTTAAATTTTTTAAAATAAAATTTACAATTCTCTTTATAAGTATTATTCGTTATTGGTAATATAACTTTATCGTAACCTAATGTGGATAAATAATTAACTAAAGTAAAATCTGATTTCAATAAAGCAGATGTAACTGGTAAAGGTTTAATACCAATGGGTACTTTAACGTTATGATTGATTGAATTAAATTGATTTAATTGATGTAAAGAAGGGTCAGAACTCTGGATTTGCATATTTTGTTCCTTGTAATTGAGATTCCGTAGATTAAAATATTAATTTAATAAATAAAGTTTAACATAGTACCCAAAAAATAAATGGGATATAAAATTAATTGAATCTTTGATAAGATGAAATATATTTAAATATTTACAATTATTTCCAAGTGTAAGATGAAATTCCACTTAAATGCAGCTTTTACGCATCTCAAGATTTCAAAATGGCGATTAAATTTATTTTAAGTTTCAGTGCAGATCACGTGACTACAAATCACGCGACTTGTCGCGTGAATGATTGCACGTGTTTATGTGTCACATGGCTTTGGGTCACCTGACTCTGACTACGCCACATTCCCTCATTTGATATTAAATTCAATTTATATATATAATAATATATCTCCAATTATAATGATGACATGAACAATATTAATTAGATTGTTCACTGGCTTATACATACCCTGCCTTGTTCTCTCTCTTTTCATTAACAATCTTCAACAACTACTTCAATGTCCTGTCAAAGACCAAGAGAGTTGAACTCCCAAGAAAGAGACCGTATCTTTTCCTTTAGGGACAAATACTATTATTCTCCAAGGTATTCCGACGACCACTACGAATATAGACATGTTTCCTTACCAAAAGATATGTTGAAATATATACCAAGTGATTACTTTACTGATAAAGGCACTTTTAAAATCTTAACTGAAGATGAATGGAGAGGTCAATTAGGTATAACGCAATCTTTAGGTTGGGCTCATTATGAATGCCATGCTCCAGAACCTCATATATTATTATTTAGAAGACCAAAGAATTAATTAATAAGATCATTTTTATTAATTAACCTACTTACTTATATACCCCCTCTAACATTGCCACTTTTCATAACCAACTTATACACACTCCTTTCAGTCTCTATCTTTTTTCTTCCCTTCTAACACTGTCATTTATTTGTTTAGAATATTATCATTTTTCAAACTCTTTTTTTTTTTTCTTTTTCATGTTTGACTTGCTTTTCTTTATATAAATATATATATATATATAGTATTCATCTAATCGTTTGACCTGCTTTTGACCCACTATAACTGTCGTATTACACCTCTACTCTTACTATCTTGTGAGTACACCTTTTAACCCATATTTAAAAGACGCGTTTTATTTATGATCAACAAAAAAAAAATATATATATGTAGGTATGTATCTACATTGTTGCCCTTTTTTTCTTTTTTTTGCCCAACTTTACCATTCACAATCAAGTTTCTCTTTTATCTTTTTTTTTGTTTTTATTTGATAACTGAATTTTTCTTCAAGTCTAGATGCTTTCTTGAATATGAACTCACAAACCAAACAGTTATCTAATGTTCTAGATCAATTATTAAGGCAAGATTCTGAAGGTTTACAACAAGATTTGACTTCTTTAAATACTTTAATAAAAACTGTTTTACCTGTTTACTCGAATAAATTATTATCTATCGATGAACAAATTGTGGTCATTAAAATATTCAATGCAATTAAACTACTACTTCTAAGAAATAAACAATTAATTAATCAATTTTATTTATTAATAATTGAACTTTTCATTAAATTCTTTAATTTAAAATATTATTCAATTGAGTTAATCAATCATATCACTAATGTTTTTAATACTATAATTAAGGAATGTCTAGTTTATTCTAGTTTAAACGATGATAAATTCCCAATTTTACAAATTAATAGATTAAAAATTAAGATAAATAATCATTTAATTGAAATAATTAATAATAATTTAATTTATTTATTGAATTATATAACAGCTACTTCAAGTAATGGTGATGATGATTTAATTGAAATTGATGAAATTTCTCAAAAGAATGAAATTAAGTTTGAAAAGTTATCCATTTCAACTATTTTATTTCAAATTATTCTTGAAGATTCAATACATTCAATCTCAATTAACGAATTGATGCAAAGGTTATGGTTTTGTTTAGATAATATTGTTATAAATTTTAACTTGGATGATGATTCAGACGAAACAAGTCAATTTTACAAAATTAAGGATATAAATAATTTAAAAGAAAAATTTGGTAATTTATATTCAATTTTATTAATTTCAATTGTTAATTTCTCAGTTAAATCAAATGAATTAACTTTATTCAATATCATTTTAAGAAAGCTTAAAGAATTATTGAATTGGCCATTATTATTAAAATTTGATCAATTACAATCAACCTTGTCTTTAGCTTTAATGAAATGTTTTTATAAATCTTATAAAGAAGATAATTTATGTATGTTTTTCAATCAATTAAATCTTAAAAAATCAATCAATATTAATAATGATTTAAGTTTTGTATTAAATTTATTGATTAATATTAATTTGAAATTATCAAATAAACAAGTATCAGAAGAATTTCTTCATATATCATCAACAAAGCTAAGTACAGATTTATTAAATAAATATAAATACAAATTGACTTCAACTTTTTTTGATAAAATTCCAATCTTAAAGTTAAGGAATGAGAATACATTAACAACATTAAACAATTCCAATGATATTGAATCATTTATTAAAAGATTAAAATCCTTATCTTTTGAATCAGATATGTCCAAATGTTATTTAGTTGATACAATTGGCAGATTAGCTTGTATTATATCAAATGATTATAGTTTTAATTCAAAAATTTGTATCAAATGTGATCTAATTACTTTGAATATAACTGATAAAGTTAACGTCAATAGGCAACATCTATCTTCAAATAAATTGATGAATTCAATATTTGATTTACTTTTAACTATACTGAATGATGAAAAAACTTTAAATAATGAGCATTTATTAATTAGAATTTTAATTTCTTTAGGTAGAATTTTCAAATCATTTAGATCTCCGGATTTAAAATATTTTTGGTCTTTTTTGAGGTATTGTTTTATAAATGTTGTAAGAGAAATTAGATTATTAACAGTTAAAATTTTGCCATTAATAATATATGGACCAAAAGATGATCAATATAATTCAGATTTAGATTTAATTCTAAAATTTATTAGATCATTTAATTCAAAAACCCATGCCTATTTGTTCGAAAGTATTATAATGACTTATGGTGAATTAATTCCTGTTACTTATCTAGATCAATCAAGATATATTATGTTTGATCATTTAATTCAATTCATGGGTGATGTGGATCAGTTTAGATCAAATTTGGCTTTATATCAATTAAAATTAATTTCAAAAGCAATGAAATTAACTCCTTGGAAACTGGTTGAATCTTTTATACCACTAATTAGTTTTCAATTAATTCAAGAAAGTCAATCAAATCCAAATTTATTACATAATTTCTGTGGTTTAATTAATATGAAAATTGAACAGTTTTTAGATAGAACTTGTGAATATTTAATACCAAATTTAATTCAGATTTTATCAGGCAATCAAATCAATTTAATTGCTTCAATTATGAATAAAGATAAAAATAAATTAATCGATAAATATATCTGCTCAATTATTGCAAGATTATTAACTTTAGACAATGAAATTAATCCTCAAAAAATCGTTAAACTATTATCTTTTCATTCTTTAAATTATAAAAATTTAGATTTAAATACAATTATCGATGAAGCTGGTGTATTTTCAATTATTTGGGAGCTATTGTGTTTATATAATGATACTGATGACGCATTTAAAAAAATTAAAAATTCAATTTTATTTGTATGTAGATCAAGATATATTATTGATCATAAACAAACTGAATTAAATGATGATGACTTTTTAAATGAAGAAATTTCGATTATGATATTAGGTATTGCTCAATCATTTTCAGGTATAATTCATGATCATAAAGGTTCAAAACCATTTTCAGTTAAAATTCAAGCTATTAGAGCAATCTCTTGTATTGTTTTATTAACTGATTCATTTAATGCATGTTTGTCTCAGATTATGACTTGTTTACAAATTTCTTTAGATTCCTTAGAATTACAATTTGAAAGTTTAAAATGTTTAAAAACAATTGTGTTAAAAACAGAGTTTGATAATTTAAAGATTATTTTAGACTTATTGTTTTCTTATTTAATTTTGAATTTTAAAAAATTTGATTCAAATTGTCAAAAGCTAACAAAAGAAATTTTTAATATTATATTTAAAAAGCACAAAAATTTGAACAAAGAATATGCTTCATATATATATTCAGTTTCAATTAATTCCAATTTATCGAAGTTGATGCTCACCAATACCCCAAGAACAAGTGATATAATATACTCAATTTCTAGTGGCTTATTAAGTGATAATAAATGGGTAGTCTTACAATGTTTAAATGATTGTATCAGTTATTTTAATGTTAAAGAAATTGAAATACAATCAAGGTGGTTGAAAGATATAAAATTTAATAAATTATTTTCCAAATTAATTTTAAATTTATTAGATTCTTCACATAAATTTTCATCAAATTTAGAAATTTCAACAAAGTGTTCTAAAGTTTTATCAATTATTGGTTCTGTAGATATTAATAAATTTGATTTGAATAAAAAAAATTATAAAAAGATTATTTTAATTTCAAATATGGAAAGAGGTTCGGAAGTTGCTGAATTTTCGGCTTATTTTTTAAATGAAATTTTAGTTAAATCATTTATTGCATCAATTGATCCTAGAAAACAATTATTTTTAGCTTATGCAATTCAAGAGTATTTAAAATTTTTAAGATTAACACCAAAACAAATTGAATTAAAAGGTTCTTCAGAGTATAAATTTTGGTTAAAGTTAAGTAAGCTAACTCAAATTGTTTTAAAACCTTTATTGATTTCAAAATATTCAAAAAATTATATTGAATTCAAAGAATCAAGCTATCCAATTTATTCAAATACAAAGAAGCATGGTGTTTGGATTAGAGAATTTACTTATGATTTAGTGAATAAAGTTTCAAAATTATCGAAAGTACCAAAAGCTGCGAAAAACATTTTCAATGATATTTCAGTTATAATTAAAGATCAAGATCTATCAATTTCTGAATTCATTCTACCGTATGTTTCATTAATGGCAATAATATATGGTGATGAGGATTTAACAAAAAATATTGAAATTGAAATTAATAAGATTTTGAATCAAGATTTAGATAGAATAAATAATGAATCAATTATTGAATCATTAAAAGCTTGTTTTCAAACTGTATTTAGCATGATTGACTATTTTAGGGAATGGTTATCTCTCAGAAAAAGAGTTCATGATTCGAAGTCAAAAGAAATTAAAAGTATATATCCGATTGAAGAACATAAAAAAATTGAGTTTTTCTTAAATTCATTACCAACTGATATTTTGGCTACTAGATCATCCCAATGTAATTCTTATGAAAGAGCTATATTTAATTTAGAGCAAAGTTATAAGAATGGTAAATTAAATCAGAATGAATTTTCAACAAAAATAAGAACAATGTATTCAGAAATTGATGACTTAGACTCATTACATGGTATATTGAAAAAATTTTCAAACGATAGTTTAAAAGATAAATTATTACAGTTTCGTTATAGTGAAGATTGGAAAGTTACTCACGAATCATTAAATGCATTAACTGAATTCACTAATGGCGAACAAGGTAATAACGAAAATGAGGCTGCAATAACAACTCTATTAAAATGTTTAGATGATCATTGTGAATATGATAAAGTTTTATTAAAATTGAAAAATTTAGATCAATCAAAATTTCAGCCAACAAAAGATTGGATCATTTGTGCATTACAAGCAAGTATATTTACAGGAAATTTAAATGAATTGGTTAAATGGTGTAGATATTCAGAAAAATTTAACTATTCATTGGGTTCGGATATTTCGATTTATTATGAATTTGCAAGAGGTTTAATCACACTAAAAGGCAATAAACTTCAGCTATGTAATAAACATATTGAAAATGCTATAAGATCGATTGGTTTTGCATTAAGCTTACCAAAAGAAATTTCCACTATTAAAATTTTAAATTATATGGTTTTATTGCATTGTTTGTACGATTTTAACAGCTTAATTAATGTTGATGATAAAACTTTTGGCACTATATTGGATCTAACTAAAATCAGGTCGGATAATATAATTAAAGATTTTAAAATTAATTGGAAGATTCATTCATTAAGAAAATCAATTGAAATTTTACATCCCTTAAAAAAGGTTCAAGAAAATTTAAGTAATTCATTAGTAGAAAGTTCAATGATGCTAAGAGAAAATGGCAAATTAGATTTATCATCAAGGAATATTACAATAGCTTTAAGTTTAGGTAATTCAAGCAAAAATGCTGATTTAGAATTTTCAAAACTATTATGGTCACAAGGTGAACATTCGCAAGCATTAAAATCATTGAAATCTTTATTAGATTCAAGTGTATTGGATGAAGATTTATATTCAGTTGTTCAATTAACATATACTTCGTGGTTAGAGGAATCTGCTTTTGGCTCTTCTGATGAAATTATAAAAGGTTATCAAGAAATTATAGGGAGACCAAATGACGGATTAATTGGAGAAGCAAATTACTGTTTAGGTAAATATTTCAATAAGATGTTAGATGTTCAAAATATTGATAAACGTTCTGAAAGAGACTATTGTGGAGACTTTGAAGTCAAAGTTATCAAATCATATATTAGATCAGCTGCCTATTCTGAAGATCATTTATTTGAAGTTCTACCAAAGGCTGTTACAATTTGGTTGGATTTTACCACAAAATATAAGAATTTAAGTGAAATTAAAGGAGATTATTCATTATCTAGTATTAATAGTGAAAGAGATTTGAATTATTCTGGTTTGGTCAAATTTTTAAATACATCAATTTCAACTATGTCAAGCTTTAAATGGTATTGCGTTTTATCGCAATTAATTTCGAGATTAACACATAAAGATAAAAAAACTTCGAACTTAATAATTTCAATTATCATTGGTTTAGCAAAACATTACCCTGAAGTTATAATTTATTCAATTTATTCCCAACAACAATCGACTTCAAAAGAAAGAGTTTTACAGGGAAATCGCATGATTGAAGAATTATTAAAAGTTAATGATATATATTCCCAAGAAATTACTCAATCCTTGGAACTATTAAACGCTTTATCAAAATTATGTCAATTTGAATTACCAAGAAATAAAAAAAATAAACTTAATCTATACACTGATTTGAAGTTTTCTTATCTCAAGGGTAAACCATCTTCATTAGCATTACCGATTTCACATAATTTTGATGCTTTAACACAACCAAATTTATCTCAACAAATTAACAAAAACTTGAACAAATTCAAATTAGAAAAGTTTATAAGTTTCAATGACTTTGAAAATAAAGTTAATATATTATCATCAATGCAAAAACCAAAAAGAATCTTCATACTTGGATCAGATGGCAAAAAATATAGTATATTATGTAAAAAAGATGACTTAAGAAAAGATTCAAAAGTTTTAGAATTTACAACTATTGTTAATAGATTATTACATAAAAATTTTGAATCTGAAAGAAGAAATTTATCGATTAAAACCTACGCTGCAATTCCATTAAATGAAACTCTAGGTGTAATCGAATGGGTTGATAATTCACGTACAATGAGGGATATTTTATTGAATTATTATAGAAGGATTAATAAAGAGATTGATTTTAATAGAGTTAGAAGTAAATTGGATGGCGTTAAAGGTAAAGAACAATACAAAAATTTCTTAGAACTAAAGAACTACTACGAATCCGTTTTACCAATCTGGTTTATTGATGAATTTCCAAATCCTGTTAATTGGTTATCCTCAAGGAATAATTTTATTAGATCGAATGCAGTTATGTCAATTGTTGGCTATTTAGTTGGAATGGGTGATAGGCATGGTGATAATATAATGTTAAATGAACAGACAGGTAGTGTAATGCATGTTGATTTTGATTGTTTATTTGATAAAGGTAAAACACTTACAGTGCCGGAAATTGTGCCATTTAGATTGACCCATAATATGATTGATTCAATGGGTATAAGTGGTATTGAAGGTATATTTAGAAGTACAAGTGAAATCACTATGAAATTAATTAGAAATAATGAAAATATTTTAATGAATGTTTTAGAAACCTTTTTATATGATCCAATTATGGACTGGAAAAAAATTAGAAATAAGAATAATCATAATAATGATAATGGAATTGGAATCCAACCACAAATTGTAATGAATTCAATTAGAAGAAAGATTAAAGGTATTTTAGATCCAAAAGATCTAGATACTGGTAATAAAGATTCTGGTGGTTTGTCAGTTTCAATTAGTTTTCAAGTTGATGCTGCTATTCAACAAGCAGTTGATGATCACAATTTAGCAAAAATGTACATTGGCTGGATGCCTTTTGTTTAGTTTATCACTCTGGTTTTTTTTTCTATTTCCCATTCTCTTGCTATTTTCGCTTCCCAAGTTTGCCTTGATTTTCGTACTATTTCTTTGCTACTACTTACATACATATATACTTAACATTTTTATAGACTCTAGAGAGAATTAGACAGGCTTAGGTTATTCTTTCTTTTATGGAAACCCTAAAACACAAATGGTTAATGGAATTTCAAAATCCACCATACTAATATCTACAACAAAATACAAAATAAATTTCAAAAAAGTAAAAAATAAAAAAAATTAAATTAAAAGTAAACTAATCACTAAACTCTTCTTCTGAAATATTATCACTATCAGCAACCTCACTTTCTTCTTCATCTTCATCGGAAAAGGCATCACTATCATCAGCGTCATCGTCAGAATAATCATCTTCTGGTTCATCTTCTGGCTCTTCATCACTTGGAGCAAAATCAGATTCCTCCTCGCTTTCCTCGCCATCATCATCAGAATCACCTGAACCAGTTAGGAAAGACCAGCCACCATCAACGAAAAATTGGTAAGGATCCGCTTGAATTGTTTTCATAATTGTACCCCAATTCAAATTAACTGTACCTTCACTAAATGGTAAGTCAACATCAGATAGCCAAGCTTTAACATCTTCTAATAATTCCATTGGAATTGTTGAAATATGAACGACAGGTCTTGAAAAATCTTTAAAAACGAAGACTAAATCAAAATTTTTCAAACCAAATTGAATTCTTTCTAGATGTGCAATTTCAATTTCACTTAATGTTATAACTAAAAATGGTAAATCGATTAACTGAATTAAACAATCTCTAGTTGGTAAACAAACAACGGCAGCTCTTGATGGAACACCTTGAAAACCTAACTCCTTGAATGGTATATCTAAATCTACTAAACCGTTCGAGGCATCTGAAATGTGTTCAGCAAATGCCTTAAATTCTTTATCTAATAAAGCTTTTCTTCTTCTTTCTTCTTGTTCTTGTTCTAATTCATCCTCATCGCCATATCTATATTTTCTCTTTCTATTACCTGTTTCATCCACTGTTATATCCGAAGCTTCTCTATAAAACTGAACATCATAAGTTTTTTTCTTACCAATCATAATTGGGGTTTTTAAATGACAGTGAATTATAACTAATAATTCACCTTTACATGATTGAAAAAATAAATGTTTCATATTTGAAAACAAAACATCAATTCTTTGATCACTTCTTGCAATCGATTGATATCTAATACCATTTTGATGAATTGTAACGATTCCGGGATATCTTTTTGTGTCAGGAGTTGGTCTGACAAATACATTATCTAATCTTCTTGGTCTACTAATTTCAATTAAGGAAGCTTGACTAACCACATCAGCTCTTTCTTTCTTTTCAGCTTCTCTTTTAACTGCCTCTTTCTTCATTTCAGTGATCTTTTTTAAAACTTCGGCCATTCTAGCACCATCTTGTGATCTGAATGTCAAACTTCTAATGAATTGTTTGTCTTCGCCAGGTTCATAAGGTAGTTCAGCTCTTTTGGAAGAAGCAATACCAGGAGAATTAAAATTTAATCTTAAATGAGTAAGTTCACCTTCTTCTGTTTTGGAACCATTTTTATAAGAGTTGATATGAAATGGAACTGGTCTTCCACCAATTGGTAAAATAATTGTTTGATTTTTTGAATCAATATGGATTTTCAAATCTCTAACATTACTAGGAATTTGAGATTCTCTAACATACGATTCATACTTTTTAAAAACAGCTTTTTGATCATTACCTTGGTTTGCATCTTCAGGATTAAATCTATCCAAACCTTCTTTTTGTCTTTTTGCATGTAATTCCTTTTGAATTTCCTTTTGAATTTGGGTTTGATCGTCCTCAGATTCCCTTTTTTCAGACCGCATCTTGGCCTTCAAAACTCTCGTGTTAACACCACTAGGTATAACTTTGGATTCCTTTTTAGGTTTGGCCTCACTTGATCTTGCGGACTTAACTTCTTTCTTTGGACTTGAAACTTCCTTTTCTTTCTTTTCAGTTTTTGTCTCTTCATCATCAAAATAAAATGCAATATCACGTCTTGCCCTTTGATAGTCAGTTAAAATAATTGGTTCAGAGCCAGTAACTCTAATTGTATCAGATAGCATTAAAGCATAATTATCATTTTTAGAATCTTTTAAATTGGAAAATCCAACAACAACATTAATGACAGAGTTTTCAATAATTTTTCTTTCATTTTTTGCATTTAAAACACCTGAAGAATCTCTGAAATCAATACCAATTAAGAAACCTAAATTTTTAACGAAATGATCCAGTAGATCAGGTCTTTTTTCTTTAATAAATTCAATTGTTTCGCTATAAACTTTTGAGACAATAGCACCATCTTTTAATAACGAAAAAACTTTCAATTGAACTTCCTGTAAAAAATCGTAATCTTTTTCCATTTCTTTTGAAGGGCTGATCAAATAAGTTCTTGAGATATTGGAACAGTAATTTTTATAACGTAAACCAATTGAAGCTAGAATAACAGAACCACCCAATTTTTTATTGGTGGAATCCAAAGTAAACTTTAATTCAAATTTACCATTCGATTGAACGATTGGTTTATAAGACCAATCCAATTGAGTAAAATCAAAATCAGACCCCAACTTTTTAAATTTTTTATTTGTTTCCATTGATTTGAAATATTTTTCGTCGTCAATTTTATTTTCGATTTTATTCACCAATTGAGCATTTGTGACATTTAAATCTTCATCAATAATTTTTGACATTTCATCAGCAAAATAAGTCATTAAATTAGTTGAAGCTTTTGAAGATATTCTTAGATTTTTTTGTTCATCTTCATCTTTTGCTTCTAGAGTAACTGACACACCTAACGGAACATCGATTAAATCAAATTCATTTTTAATTTTCTCATTGTATATTGGATCCCATTCTTTAATGAATTTTCCTTCATATTTGTCCTTTATCAAAACACCAATTTTCTTGTTATTTTCATCCTTCATTTCTTTTAATAAATCATCGAATAACTTTTTATTATGCTCGGCATCCTTTGATCTTGACAGTATTATTAAATTTGGATTTTGTTTCAATAAAGGAGTCAAATATTTAGTTTTTCCAACTGAAGTTAGCACAACCATTTTCTTAGAGGTGATATAAAAGACGGTGGCTGGAAACTCGTAGCCTAATAACCAAGTTTGTAAGACTGTTGACTTTTGATATGGATTAACTTCATCAGAAGAACCAACCACTACCAACAACCCATTGACCTGTTTAAAAGCGTCATTTGAGCCAATATTTCTCTGTAAAGTGTGTAGTCTCTTACGAAACACAAATGGGTCTATTTTGACGTCAGCCATGGTATCAGAGAACAACAGTGACAGAAAAAGGGCAACAGAAATGGGAAAAGGGCAACGAATTGTGATGAAAAGACGCGTTTCGTAGCTAGTGGCGCGGGTGCCTACTTTTGTCGCTGCGCCACCCGCTAACTGAAACAAACTGAACAACAAGTTAAGAAAGATCAAAGCAAGAAGAAGAGTAGCTTAGTGACAAGTAAAGTAACTCCACGCCATGGCAGATACAGCAGACGACTACTCCTACGACTATGAGTACCTTTTCAAGAGTATGTCCATGACTTTTTTCCTCGTTCAGTTTCATTCAGGTGTTAATGACCAGGCACGAGACACGTATATACTAACCTGTCTTTATTAAATCTAGTTGTGTTAATTGGTGATTCATCAGTCGGTAAAACCAATTTACTTTCAAGATTCACTAGAGATGAATTTAATCCTGATTCTAGGGCCACGATTGGTGTAGAATTTGCAACAAGAACAGTTGAAATCGATGGTAAAAGAATCAAAGCTCAAATTTGGGATACAGCTGGTCAAGAAAGATATAGAGCAATTACTGCTGCTTATTATAGAGGTGCTGTCGGTGCTTTAGTTGTTTATGATATTTCAAACTCGGATTCTTATGAATCAGTTTCAAGATGGTTAAGAGAAATGAAGGATCATGCTGATGCTAATATAGTGATAGCTTTAGTTGGTAATAAATCTGATTTAGAGCATTTAAGAGCTGTTCCAACCGAAGAAGCTCAAAATTTTGCTGCTGAAAATAATTTATTGTTCACCGAAGCTTCTGCTTTAAATGCTGATATGGTTGATTATACTTTCCAGCAGTTAATTAAGAATATTTATGAGATGATTTCAAAGAGAAAAATTGATATGGACGGTAGTGAAGGAGGATCAAGTGGAGCTAATAATAATGGTAATTTAAAAGGAAATGCAATTGTTTTAACACCTGCTCCAAAAGATCAAAAGATTTCAAAGAATTCAGGATGTTGTTAATCTTTTAATTTATACTATAAGAAAAGGGAAAAGAAAAGAGATACCAACTGTTTACTATAATAATAATGAATAATGTTTTTTTATATATTAACGGCAATCTTTTTTTCCTTCGATATTAACTTTGTCTGTATTTTTTGCTATATCTTTTTTTGAAAAATATATGTGAAGCTTTCTTTTTTTAAATAGGGCATATAATGTTTTGATTACTTTGTTTCAATGTTTTTATAATATTATTCACATATATATATATATATATATATATATATTTGTTTGGCTTCTTTTTTATTACTTTATTATATATGTGTGTTATATGATCTTCTCCTTTTTTTTGTATTTTTTTTTCCTTCGGCTATAATTAATTTTTGAGTGCCTATAATGTTGGTATACGAATTTTACTTAGGAAAGATTTGCCTTTTTAAATTTTTAAGTAGAAATTGACCACACCTTAAAGCTGGGGAAACGATAAATACATAGAACTACAATTGACTTATTTAAAATACAGTTATTAATTTAATTTAATTTATAAACTACCATGCCAACAGCAATGACCTTGATCTTATTTATTTCTTAGAATCGTTGAAATCGGCATCATCGTCTTCTTCGTCTTCTTCGTATCCCGCCTTACTGGCTGATTCAGATTTCAACTTCTCATCAACTTTTGTATAATCGATGACCATGCCTCTTGTTCTTCTGCCAGATTTCAGGATGTTTGAAGTGTCAATTTCTAATAAATCATCTTCAACATCTTCATCTTCAGCTAACTTATCATCATCGGCATCATTATGGTCAGATTCTTCTTCATCTGTATCCTTGCCATCATCTTCTGGAGGAGGTAAATCATCGTACTTTCTTCTTGGGTGTCTTCTTTTCTTCTTTGGTTTTTCAGTTGAATCAGTAGCTGAAGAAGTTGTAGGATTAGCTTCACTGTTCTTTCTCTTCTCGCCAATTGAAGATTCTACATCATCTTGAGCAACCTGTTCTTTCTTAGATTCAATTGGCTTTGTAGCAGCTTCCTCTGAACTCATCTCAGGTTGTAAATAACACCAGCAGTAAGTGAATTCTAGTATCACCAACCCACTGCTTCAAAACCTCAAAAAGTCGAGCCAAAACACGCTGAGCCGATCGACGCTACTGCTTTGGGCGACGCAAAAACACACCACTTTGACAACCAAAACTCCACAACAACTGCCGACAGAACCATCTCCCAGCATATACTGTTAGAGATATCTACCACCAACTTCTTGTGATGATTTTAGATGAAGAAGATTCAGACTTACTGCTATACTCTGACCCTCTCATTACCTTACTGAAACATCCTGATTTGAATAAAGATGAATCTAAAACAAAGGAATTGATCCAACTAATAAACGAAATTAGTGACAGTCAAATTAAATCTTGGTGTATTGAAGCTTTCGAAATATTACGAGATTTGGAAAAGATAGAGGTCATAATAAATAATTGGGAATTTCAAACTTTGGATTTTAATTTAGCTTTACAGCTTGAAGAACTTGAAAATGAAGATCATGAAGATGATGAAGACAAGAAAAAAGTTAATTCTGAATTAGCAAAACGTGTCAGTGACCGGTGCCTTGAATTGCATAAAATTCTTTCAGAATTGTCTTTAGAAATAGATGAATTAAATCAATTTAATAGGCAATTATCAGTCAAGCAAAGGATATCCGATCCAGGTACTATATTAACCGAATTATCTGTAAGAGTAATTAAACTTGAAAATCATTTATCGGATGAAATTTCCATACATTATTCAAAAGCAAGATTAGTTAATATTGGTATATCTTTAGAAAAGTTAATAGAGGATGAAGAGGAATCTGAAATTGATGAAGAAGATGAGGGTGTCATAACTGCTGAGACTGTTAAGAATTATAAAGCTTTTATTAATAATCTACTGATACAGTTAAACGATTGTGTTTTATCGGGAGATACTATTGGTGCAATGGAATGCATTACTATAGTCAATGATATTGAAAAAATGTTTGAATCAATGAAAATGCAAAAAGCACAGTCAAACCAACAAAAAAGAATATTACCTACTGTTTCTATTGATGGTTCTGAAACCCCTTCATCTTCGACTTTTGACGACACTCTATATTCAGGTTTAGACGATTTTGAAGAAGAATTTGAAGATGATGATGAAAATGCTCTTGAACAAATGGATAGATTATCAACAAGTAAAATTGAACAAAGAAGGTTACAGAGATTTAGTAAGTCTAGATTGATGTCATTTGAAAAAAGTTCATTGCAAAGAAGTACAATTACTGAGGAATTGCCCCATTTATTAGATGCATTTGAAGATGCTAAAGCTGTCGAAGAAGAATTAAGAGAAGTTATGAACCCAGTTCATGTTATGAAACCTTCAACTAAAAAGAAATCAAGAAAGCAGCAGCACCAACAAAGCCGTAGTAAACTAAGTGAAGAAACTTTAAGAGAACATGATAGAAGACAAAAGACTAATACATTAAAACGTACACCAACTCATTCAACTATATTGTCTTCATCAACATCTACAACGCGTGTCCCTGTGCCTTCAACTTCAGCTTCAACGATAATAGATAAAGAACCATCAACAGTTTATGGTCCTGTTCCGCCTCCTTCACTTGACCAAACAAATGTGGGCACAGAACCAAATTTACCGTCTCCATATATTCGAAATACCTTTTTTTCATCATTTTTGAAACCAATGTCTAAGCCAATGTACATTGATGAATCATTACAATTAAAAATGGTGAATGATATAACTGATGAAAATGATCCTTCCTTAATTATGCAAAGAGATGATTCAAGTCCAAATAAAAAAGTTCATGAAAAACTATTAAAATATAAACGAGATGAAGAAATGAAAGAGTTAAAGTTATCACCACAAAAAGTTTCATCTATTCAAATTGGTGCTGGCAGAGTTAAATATACAGTTAAAGACATTGAACAGCAATTACCACCTGATTTAAGACCTCCAAAACCAGTTAAAGGTCAACAACAACAGCAGCAACATCAAGGGCACTCTCGACGCTCGTCCCTGGTTTCAAATCAACTGCAAAGATCACCTTCGCCACCAATTACAAGAATGAATTCATATAGTGGGGTTAATTTAACTAGAGTTAATTCCCCTACAAAAACAAATGGTTTATCTAAAGTTAATTCCCCAACATATCCTTTGACCAAGATAAATACACCTACAAATGTTTTAACTAAAATGAATTCCTCACATGTTAATAATATTTCAGAATCTGCATCAGTGTCTGGTGGCATTGGTGGAAGTGGGTTGTTTGGAGGATTCTGGGGTACTAAAAGTCACATAATTCCTTCAAAACTACCAACCACCCAAGAATATAGAGGATTAGGTGATATCGATGATGTTGTTGATTAAATGGGGTGTTTAAAAAAATTGCATAATATTCTTTCAATGGGAAGATAGAGAAATGAAGAGACAATGTTTTATTTCTTGCTACTTTTTTCTTTTTTGTCATATGTTTTTTGTTTTCTAATTTTAATTCTTGTTTTTGAGTATATGGTTTTAAATACTTTTTTTGGTTTCACTTGCTTATTTTCACTTATTGTACTAGTAGTTTCCTCCATACTTTCCTATACTCTTTCTTCTCATAAAGACTTGATTTATTTTCAACCTTTGTCATTCATTTTTGATGATGATCCATTATATTTTTATTACTATTTTTCACTTACAATGTTTAACGAATTCTATTTTATTATGATTTTTTTTTATTTATTTTTATTTGCTTTTCCTAGTTAGCTAAATGTATTTATAGTTATTTAGCTTTGTCACCGTTGCATTTTCACTATTATTATTATTATTATTATTATTATTCATATATAACTACATTTTTCTTTCTCTGTTGAATTGTTAATTGGCCTTAATTTACTTACGTAATAGGTTTTTCTTTCATTGCCTATTTATCGAATCTAGTTACTTATGGGAAAGATAGTTTCTAACTTTCCTGATTTTTCACTTGCATTTTAGCAGAATACTCTTTTGAAATAAGTACATAAAATTAAACACAGAAACACATCAAATATAAACAAGTAGACAACGAACTAAACATCACTGTTGCAATGCTTTTAAAGCTCTGGAAACAGAACTTCCTGGATTGAAGTTTTTATAATCCTGAACTTTAAGTAAATTAACTCTAATAATTCTTGGATCCAAACTTAAAGATCTGAAAATTTGTCTTTGAACAGCTGAACTCGAATCAAATAAGATTGTGAAGTGATCTCCTTGATAATGGGATTCATTTGCTTTTGTAAGGATCTTACTTAACGGTTTTGCACCTAAATTGTTGATTTCTCTTATGATTCCATTATTGTTAATTATAAGTTTTCCTATTGTGAGAGAAATGGCTCTTGCCTCTTGAAAATTTGGAGCCGACTTGGCTATAGCGACAAGTTCATATAGCATATTCTCAATATTTATATGTGTGGTGTTTGTTTCCTGGAAGTTTAGCCAGAAAAAGTTGTTGAAGCGTTAAAAGTTGAAAAAGGCCAAAAAAATGGCGACGCTTCACACCCGTGCCGCTGTACCACGATAAGAGTTTGAGTTCTGGTGGTTGGCTTTTCCTCTCCTCTATACTTTTACACCTACTATAGAGCTGCATTATGTTCGCATACCTCTTTGGTAAGAGGCTTTCGCCTCAGGAGCAGATGCGTAAGAACCAGAGACAGTTGGAGAGAACGCAGAGAGAGCTCGACAGAGAAAAGGTTAAGTTGCAACAGCAAGAAAAGAAATTGGTTAATGATATTAAGAAATCTGCTAAACTAAATCAGTTGAAAGCTATTAAGGTTCAAGCTAGAGATTTAATTAGAACCAGGAAACAAATCGACAAGTTTGATAAGATGAAAACTCAACTACAAGCTATTTCTTTAAGATTACAAACAATGAGATCTTCGACTCAAATGACTCAGTCAATGCAATCTGCAACAAGGTTGATAGGTGGATTAAATAAAAATATGAATTTAGCACAGATGACTAAAATTTCAATGGAATTCCAAAAATCAATGGATTTAATGGATCAAAAACAAGAGATGGTTGATGATGTTATGGATGATTTAATGGATGATGAAATCGATGTTGATGATGAAGAAGAAATTGATGAAATTGTTAATAAAGTCTTAGATGAAATTGGAGTTGATTTAAATAGTAAATTAACTGATTCGAATGTTCCAGATGGGTTAGTTAACCCAGCTGAAACGAGTAAAGTTAGACAACCACAATTGCTAGGTGCTGGCGGGGAAACCCCAAGCTCCGGAAGAGATGATGATGATTTACAAGCTCGTTTGGATAAGCTCAAACGATAATAGAGTTTCCTTTCTTGGTTGATTAACTATTACAGTTGTTTTATTTTTGTTGTTGTTTTATTTGTAATTGCTTCCATTCAATACTTTTTTTTCTTAGGTTTCCTTTGTGTTTTGTATTTTGTATCGTTCTTCGTTAGAGTGAGTTAGTCACACTATTTAACTTGGCTTCTTTTTTCTTTGAAGTTAGTAAGAAACATGGGGAATTGGGTGTTGGCTGCTGTGGCGCACGTGAATTTCCAATATCTCAAAATTTATTTCTCCAGCTTAATTAAACACCAACACCACACTTTGGAATACGACTAGTCATGCTGTCTCAGATTTGGAGACCTCTGGTAATAAAAAAGTCTATTGGTAGTAGGTTTTTAACCTCTACTAGACGATTGTTAAATGAAAATAAAGAGGAGGGTGCCACTAGGAAATATAACTTCAAAATACCTAAAGTTTCAGTTAATGAAGAAATTCTAAAAGGCGATTTAAACAATCCAATACCACCTTCAAATTTAAACTTGAAACAGAATCAAGATCAGGGTGATGATTCCAAATTTAGAGAGGACACTTTAAAAGCTACAAAAAAACTTGAAGTGATTGGGTATGGATTTTTATCATTAATTGGCTTATATATTGGTTTTAAAATTTATCAAAATAAAGATACAATTAGAGTTTGGGTTTTAGGTTCTAAGATTTATAATTTAGATAATTTTGATGAATCTTATGATGCAATGAAGGAAAAGAAAGCTTTAAAACAAAAAGAATTTGATGAGTTAACCTATAATATTACAAATCAAAATGATTCGACTGTTCCTGGTTTATATATTTGTGGTTCTAATGCTTATGGATTAATTAGTGATGAAGAAAAGCCTGTCAAGAAACTTAAGAATGGTTCTAAAAAAACAAAAAAAACTTCGCCTAATGAAGCAAATCAAATTGGTGATTTAGATTCTCAAATGAAAAGGCATAAAATTGAATATCAGCCAATCTTTAAAAGATTAGATCAGTTTGATAATATGTTAGCCCGTGATGTTTGCCTTGGCACTAGATCTGGTGTCTTTATTGACGATAAAGGTAATTTGTATCAATGGGGTGATGGTTTCAATGGAGATTCAAAAAAACCAACAATTAAAGGGCAAAATTTAGTCAAAGCACAAATAAGTAATTCAACCATTTATGCTTTGGATTCGAAAGGTAACATTATTTACTTCCCTGAAAATCATGATGATCAGATTAAATTTCAAACCAGTTACAGATCCTGGTTTTTAGGTATTAGTAAAGAAAGACCGTTTAGACAATTTAAATTAAAAAATGTTAAAGATATTTCTGCTGGTTTAGAACATTTAGTCATGTTGACTAAAGAAGGGCAAGTTTTCACGTGTGCTACAGGTCATGATGGTTCAAAGATTGAACAATCTTTTGGGCAATTTGGTCTACCAAGGTTTTCACAATTTGATAAACCACCAAAGCCAAACCAAATACATGAAGTTACATTATTAAATAGATTCAGAGATAATAATGTAATTATTAGAAGAAATATTAAAGAAATTGCCACTGGTGATAAATTTACTTTATGTTTAGATTCTGTAGGTACCGTTTGGGCATTTGGTAAAAATACTTATGGAACAATTGGCAAAGAAGTTACCTATAATACCGAAATTATTTCATATCCAACAAAGATTGAATCAATTAATTCACATTTTAAAAAGAATCAATTACCACAATGTACTGATATTGCAGCAGGTGGTGATACAGCATATGCAACTTGGGTTTCATCAGATATTTATAATTTATTTGAACAATCACTAAAAACAAATACACCATTAAACATTGCTGAATTGGCAGATAAGCAGGAATCGTCGTTGTTGCATTTTGCTTGGGGTCATGGATTAAAGGGTGAGTTAGGTGTAGGACATTATGTTCATGGACAATCAGTCCCAAATAAAATTAAAACATTAAACGATATTAAATCGTACAATGAAGATTCTAATAAAGTCGAAAATACAGGTATCAAGAATTGGTCAGTTGGTAAGAACCATGTTATTGTAACCCTAGACAATAATGATATTATGGTATGGGGTGACAATGAGTTTGGGCAATTGGGAAATGGTAAAAGAGTCAGATTAGCTGTTCCAACTAGAATATCCTCCTTGCTTGAACCGGAAAGTGGAAAGCAAAAGATCAAGTTCAAGAAGACGAATGACCGACTCAGACTTCATGAAACTATTAAGTGGGAACAGGCCATTACTGCCGGTCCCGAGAATAGTGCTATTTATTATAGAAAGAAGTAGTTTTGTAGAAATACTTGTAAATACTTTCCCCCAGTGGGCAAATTCTGCTTCGCTTTTGGCGCTTCAACAGTTTAAGTTCTGCTACGCTTTTTGAGCTTATGACTGCTAACTATCTCACTCGCCAACCAGTATGTCACGCAGAACACGATCCAAGTATCAGGAGTCCGTCATAGAGGTTCAGACGGCTATATTCCGCCAGCATGGCGAAGAACTAAGTCCAGGTCTAAACATTAGTAGATTATTCAGCTACGCCGTCTCCAAAATGCAACATGTCAGGCTAGCTTTCGACAGCAATAGACAGGTTTCCTTGAGCAGAAGCAGCACTAGTGGACGTGGAGCCAGAGGAAGAAGTGCAGGTAACTCCAGTTTGATTACAAGTGAGGACACTGGCAATGGTTCTGGAAATAGAAAACAGCCTATAGTTAACTATACGATTCAATTGTTTGTTGATGATATTGGTTATAGATTCTTTTCAAAATTGAATAATAAAACATTTATTTCTGATAGCTCAGATGTGGTTCTTAAACTTTTACCAAAAATGGCAGTACACTTACAGGATTTGAAAGAAAAGATTTTGAATACATTAAATCTCCAAGAAGAAGGATTAAATAATAATAATAATAGTTTGAATATTACCCCCGCTAAGCGTGGAAGTAAATCCAATAATAGTAGTGCTGGTAATTCAACTAGTGTCATATCTGAAAATAACAATGAAAATAGAAAATTAAGAACTTATACATTAATACTACCTTTCAATAATGGAATATTTTGGAGTTTATTGTGGATTAAATTCAATAATTCAAATTCAGATTATGTTCAAGTTTATCAAGTTGATTCAACCAGTGCTAAAATTTGTGGTTTAGACTATAATTTGAAATATTTTACAAAATTATTGGTTTGTTATTTGTTGGATTATAATAATGTAGATGATTTGTTGGTTAATTTTAATTATGTCAGACCAATTATACATGATGAGATGTTAAAAGATGAAGATTTAGTTTTATACAACTCGATTAAAATTGTTAAAGGGTATTTAGAGTATGGCTTTAACTATGATGTTTTGAAGGATAAATGGACATATGATGAAATTTTAAATTATCTAAAAAGTCTTAAAGATAATTTTAATGAAGAACTAAATAATGGTAATTTCATTATTGATGAAACTTCATTTATTGACATTTTGTCTAATGGCAATGATACCTTTAATGATACAAATGAACTGGATATCAGTGATGTCAATGTATTAAAATCATCTGATATAGATGGTGATGGGCCAACCGCTTCTTCAAGAGATATGCGATTACTACAAAGACAAAAGCGTAGAAGAGAATCAACAACTGAGAGTGATCTCCATCCTAAAAAAGGTAAAAGAGCAAGCAAATCTACAAAAAAAAGTATAAAAACTGATTCATCAGCTCCAACAAGAATTTCATCAAGAAGAAAAGAACTTCATGAAAAGGAAGAGCAACACGAAATTGAGCTACAAAGGCAAAAACAACAACAGAAGCAAATGCGATGGGAAACTCAAAAACAAATGGAAGTCGAAGCAGAACCTCAAAAACAAATGGATCTACAGAATCCAGTTTCTCCTCGAAGTGTAAATCAGGAATCTATTCCGGAAGATTTATCTGCCCCTGGAACGCAGGTAGCTATTAGTAAACAGCCAAAAAAGAAAGATCAATTACAACCTCAATTAATTGTATTATCTATAAACGAAGCTGGACAGTCGGGCCCAATGGCATCTGGATTATCAGAAGCAAATATTGTTACATGGGAAAACCTGGAATCTACAAAAGAAGAATTAAAAAAGGCAAAACCATTTATAGTTGATATTGCAAATGATTTTAAAAATACGTATAATTCAATTCAAACGAGATTCTATTCAAGGTGGGCGGGTGGCACTTACGATCAACCTGCCCACGATCCACCACCATCCAGCAAGACTTCACATCCAATACCACCAACTAAAAAGTCAACGGGCACAGGAATTGGAAGTCAAGATGATTTTGAATTTCCAATGTATGGGCCTACTCAACTTGAATACGAAATTTTAGTTGTTCCTGAAGTTGTTGCAACTCAATCATTATTAGGTAAATTAAAAACATTAAATATTTTTCCAACTAAAAAACAAATGAGATCAATTTCTAATGCAAGACGTTGGATTAATCAGAGATTTAAATACGATAGAACAAATAAATGTATTATATATTTAAGAGATCCTGATGTCATTATACCTGATTATGATGATATAACGTATATTGTGATGGCTACACATTTACATTATAATTGTTTGACAGATGTATTTACTTACAACATAGTAAGAAAAAGTTGGTATATTTCTAAAAAATCAATCGAATTTATATTAGAAAGATGTCCAAAATGTGGTGGTGATAAAGAAAAGCAAAGTTAACATTCTTAGTAGTATATAGTTGTGTGTATTAGTATAACAAAAATATTCATCTTACCTGATAATCCTAGCATTTGATCCTTGTGAATTGGTACCCATATATTCAGAAACATCAGCAGAATTACTATTTATTTGAGAGCTTACTCTTCTTTGTTGTTGGGAGGCTCTTCTTACACTTGTTGATGGATCACCGTTGGTAAAAGTATGGTAAACGACTCGATTCGGTATAACAGGAGTAACAAATTGATTTGCTGATGGCAATCGTTGGGAAGTACTATTAGCTGTTGCAGAAATGTCATAATCAGAAATGGTTGTTAAATCAGGATCAATCAATATTCTTTCTTGATTTGACGTACTTGTTTGTTGTTGCGTGGGTTGTTGTGTACTTGTTTCGTTATGTTGTTCATTGAATACATCATCACCATCGCTAATTTGATTAGAAAAATCGAAAGTATTATCAGGAAATTCAATATCATTGGTACTAAAATCGGGTCTCTTTAAAATTGTTTTATCCGGGATATAACTTTTTTTAAATAGAAACTCGTCTATACCTAATTCTTGCCAGTTTAATGTTTTGCCCTTATTTTTCATTCGATTTGCATTCTGTGAAGAGTTCATGTTGTTGTTATAAATATCATGATCTTGGTCTTGTGGTGTTGAAAGAAATTGAACAAGTAAATTATCATTATCATATGAGAAATAAGAGGGGATCTCTATGTCGTCGTAGGGCAATTTATCGTTCTCCCACTGCTCTGAAAAGAGAATATGACTAGAGTTCGTCATGTGTATATATGAGTAGTCAGAGTCTCTTGTCATTTCTGTTTCTACTAATGGATTGCAAATAGGGTAAACCCAATCCACTGTGGAATCAAAAAAAACATGTTATCCTCTCCTGCGCCACCTTGGCCGCGTTTTTAATTGAAACAAGTCCCATTAAAAAAAAGGGCAAAAGTTAAAACCACTGGTTTTTTTTCCTACCGACAACCTAATCAATACAACTATGAAGTTAACCAAGAGTATTCTTTCATTGGCGTTGTTCACACTGTTGACAGTTGATGCTAAGAGAGTTTTTAAAAGACATTCCTACTCTGAGGAAGAACTCTTCGCAATCGAAGAGGAACAAGCCAAACTAGAACTTCTTAAAAGAGATCCAAAGAACGTTGCACACTTGAATCTAATATATGATGATGACGAGAAAGTCAAGAGAGATGCAAAGAATGTTGCACACCTGAACCTAATATATGATGATGACAAGAAAGTCAAAAGAGAAGCAAAGAATGTTGCACACTTGAATCTCATTTATGATGATGATGAGAAATTAAAGAAAAGAGATGGAAAGAATGTTGCACACTTGAATCTCATTTATGATGATGATGAGAAAGTCAAAAGAGAAGCTGAACCAAAAAATGTTGCTCATTTGAATTTGATTATAAATGAAAATGATTTAAATAAGAGAAAGCTTAAGAGAGATGGCAAAAATGTTTATCATTTACCATTTATTGATGAAGAAAAGAGATTCACCGAAAAAAGAGAAGCAGAAAATGTTGTCCATTTGGACTTAACCATTGACGAAGAGATGCTAAAAGGAAAGAGAAATGTGGAAGGTTTTTATGTTATTGATATAGTGACTGATGAAGCCGTTGATCTTTTCAAAAATATTAAGCAAGGATTCAGTTCAATGGCTTTGGATATTGAGGATGGTAATGAAGCTAGTGGAATAGTTATTCCAGAAATTGGTGAAGATTTAAAATATGAAGTGCTGCCTGACGTTAAATCAGGAAACTTAGCTGACGCTTTAACTCAAAGCTCCGAACTTTCAATATTTTCTGGATATATGAGGGATCTGGTAGATTTATATCAAAAGTGTGAATCGACTGAATATTATTCTATCAATCAAAGACCAGATAAAGAAACTAAAATGCTGTTGGTGTTTGCGCCAACTGACAAAGCAATTATGCAATTATCACAGAAACCATGGGAATTCCCTAATGCTGTTGTTGAAGAAAATGAAGGTCAAACAGTGAACAAAAATATCAGACATTTCGTTGAGTCGCATATTGTCGAATTAGGCTCAATCGATTTTGGTTTTGATCACGCAGTTGATTTATTTACATTAAATGGCAATGTTATTCAATTGAAGAATTCTAATGGCTTTTCCGTCAGTTTACCTTCTGTTGATGAATGGTTACCGGTTGAACAAATCAATATTTTGGATAATGGTGCTTTACTTACTATTGATAGAACATTAACCTGGCCTGGCCAGTCAATTTCATAAAGTAATGTCCTTTCAAACTCACTCGTTCATTTTATTTTTCTTTACTTTTTCTTGTTTCCTATGTTAGGTTTTTCTGGTTTTTGTTCTTTTTTTTTTGGTACTGCTTTACTTGTCATATATGGTTTTTTATTCTTTTTTAAGCGTTCATTAACTACTACAAGATGTTTTTCTTATACTTTCATAGGGTGTAATTAATGCTCAATTTGTGGTTTTGTCTATACATGTATATTCTTTTATTGATGGTTCTTTTAGTTTTTTTTTGAAAAAAGTTTATGTGTATAGAAACGCTAATGTTATGTAATCTATGGATATTTTTAACAGGTATAATACAAAGCTGGGAAAAAAGAATGCAATAAAATAAATTAGAGGTAGAAATAAAAAATTAAAATTATGCAACAGATATGGAAGAAGGTTGAACAAAGGATTCACATAAATTTTCAAACATAGTATCTCTCTTCTTCAAACTACCTTTAGTAACATTACTCTTGGCCGCTAATTTAAACGCACCAGTACCAATACTCATGGTTTGACCAAGAATAATTCTTTCTGAAACACCTTCAACTAAATCTTTCTTCATATAGAAAGCAGCATCAAATAAATGATCAGTAGTCTTTTCAAATGACGCTAACTGTAAAACAGAATCCCTCATTTTGGCTAAACCAAATCTAGTAATACCCAGAATTTCACCTTTATATGTCATAACGTCACCTAGTAATTGAATATGACGAGGATCGACAGCCATACCGTGAGAACTCATAGTATAATCAATTTCATTAATAATTGAAGATCTTGCAGCTTCTATACCTAAAACATTAAAGATCTCTAAGACATGGTTGGTCTTTGTTTTTGAAGCAATAACACCATCAGTACTCATAACTTGTTTCAAGCCATAGCCTTCAACAAGTAATTCCTTTTTACCGTCATCTTTAACGTTAATAACGGCTCTTGAAATGTCTGGCAAACCTTTAACAACAACTTTAGTTAAAACCCTCTTCAGGGCTTGCATCTTAAAGAATAATGAATTTCTTTCCATACGATCACGTTCCTCGGGATCTTTTGTTGCTAATGCCGCTAGTTCCTTTGAACCAGTTGATCTAGCAGTAGGCTTGCCAAAATCAGTACCCATTTCACTAACAAGAATTTGAATCTTGTTCTTGCCGGAAATTGCAACGTCACCTCTTGAAATTTTCAATTTTGGTGCTGCCACAATAGCACTTGCAATCTGATCGATCGTTAATTCTAATTGTAATTTATCAATTGTTTTCAAATCTATTTTAACTTGTAAGTAGCACTGATGTTCTCTATAAACATCTTCGATGAAATAAGCAACATCTTCTAGTAAAGTCTTTTCAACTCTACCTTTAACAACTCTTGCAGCTCTCTCGTCATTATCATTGACTAGGACAGCATTAATAATAGGAGTAGAAATAACTTTAGAAGCATTGATGATTTCCTTGATACGAGGAACACCTAATGTAACATTCATCGAAGCAACACCAGCAAAATGGAAAGTCTTTAAAGTCATTTGTGTACCAGGTTCACCAATGGAATGTGCACCAATAGCACCAACAGCTGTTCCTGGTTCAACCTTTGCCTTAAAATACTTATCAATACATAATGCCAAGAATTTGTTGATCATTGGTTCCGAAATCTTTAACAACTGATCAACAGCATGTTGTTCTTTGTTATGAAAAGCATCTAAATTCAATCCTAGATCATCAACTGGTCTAACCTCTAATGATTCTAAATTCTTATCTTTTCTGTACTTAACTAAAAGTTTAACCTTCTTCATAATATATTCTTTAACTGAAGCATAAAAATCTCTTTGAGCATCATGTCTATCAACATTTTCAATCTTACCACAATCTTCGTCTTTAACAACCCGGCCAAGATTATCAACTCTGACTAATTTTTTCTTCAATGGCTCCAAAATTGAATCAACAACTTCCTCGACTTCATATGGATATAAACCTCTATCTTTATCATTGAAAGTAATAAAGTGTGCATGGATCCATGTTCTAACAAAGTTGACGGGTCTGGCATCGCCTTCCATATCCAGTGGATCTAAACCATCACCACCATAAGTAAATTGGACGACACCATTTGAGGAATTTCTAACTGTTTCGTCATATTGGAAACTAACATCTTCCAAAGATTTCATTAGTCTACGAGACATATAACCAGTTTCAGCCGTCTTGACGGCAGTATCAACTAAACCTTCTCTACCGGAGATAGCGTGGAAAAGGAATTCTGGAGGGTTTAATCCACTAAAAAAAGAATTTCTAACGAACCCCTTGGATTGTGGAGTTCTGGAATTCTTTAAGAAATGAGGTAACGATCTATCTTGGAAACCATCAGGAACTCTATGACCTGAAATAATTTGTTGCCCGACAACCGCCACCATTTGAGAAACATTTAATGTGGAACCTTTAGAACCACAAGTAGCCATGATTAAAGGAGCGTTTGTTTTTTCTAATTCATTAATACAAACCTCACCGACTTCTTCTCTGACTTTTGATAACAAACCACCAATTTTAGCTTCCAAGGTTTGTTCTTCGTTACAACCCGGTTGGGTTTCTAATTTACCAGTTTTAAATAATTCAATTAATTCATCACACTTAGAATATGCAACCTTAACCATATTTTCTTTCTTTTGTTTCAGATCCGATGAAGGGGTAACATCATTGATACCAATTGAGAAACCTCTATTACCCAAATATCTAGCGCATAATTTAGCCATTCTATTCATAGCAGCAGCAGCTTCAACATTACCATAATCTCTCAAGATTGTATAGAAAACAGAGTGTTTCTTACCATCACCTAAAGTTGATTTATCCATAACACCAGCTAAAACTTGAGAATTACGAATAATTAAAAATCCATCATTTGGAGACATTTCATTTGGTTGGCCAGGTAATGGGGGAATAAATGTTTTATTCTTGGCATCTAGATTAACAATAACCTTAGATTCTTTATTTGGTCTAATTAATAAACTAAACAATTGTTTACCAGTCCACATGAAACAAGGTTTATATATTGCTGGTGGTGGTATATCATATTTAGTGTTCGCATCTGACATCATCGATAATAATTGACTGAAGGTTGCTCTATCATAGAAAGAATCTTTTCCAGATATTAAGAAAGAACCAGTAATAAAATCTTGGGTTGCTGCAATAATTGGTTCACCAGACTTTGGAGTTAAAATATTATTTTTAACACCCATCAAATTCATTGCTTCAGCTCTTGCTTCTTCTGTTTGAGGGACGTGTAAATTCATTTCATCACCATCAAAGTCAGCATTATATGGAGTACAAACACATTCATTTAATCTAAAAGTTCTCCAAGGTCTAATTTTAGCAAAATGGGATAGAATTGATAATCTATGTAATGAAGGTTGTCTATTAAACAAAACTATATCCCCATCCTCAATATGTCTTTCAACGACATCACCAATTTGTAAGAATTTAGCTAATTTCTTTCTGTCACCATAACGTAAGTTTCTTTTAACATCTTCGTCGTTTTTATTCAAGTAGTTAGCACCTGGATGAACATCAGGACCGTTTAAAACTAACTGTTGTAATTTCTTTTTATTGTATCTAGTGACGGGTTCAGGATATGTTAGAACTTTCGCAACTCTATCAGGGACAGCAACCTCATCGATTCTTAAATTTGGATCAGGTGAAATAACCGTTCTACCTGAAAAATCAACTCTCTTACCTGATAAGTTACCTCTAAATCTACCTTGCTTACCTTTCAATCTTTGACAGAAACCTCTAATTGGTTTTGCGGCTTTCGATCCAGCTTGGCCAATTGATGGAGAGGCTGCATCTGAGTTAATATACATTGCAACCGCCAATTGTAGATAATCCCATTGTTCCATTAAAGAGTTTATTGAAATACCTTTTTCAATACCCGCTCTAATCATTGAAGAGGTCCAGACAATTTCGGTTAACTTCACAGTTAAATCGTCTTCATTGGAAGTATTCGAATCACCCATCGTAACTGAGGGTCTAATACAAACAGGAGGAGCAGGAATATATCTCCATAGATACATTTCTGGACGGCCACCTTTAAAAGAATCTATACCTAATAATTCACAATCAGATGTAGTAATTTGTTTAAATAAATTCAAAACTTTCAGTGGATTTAAATCATCGAAGCACCTTTTAAAAAATTTCTCTAAATCAGGATAATCATCAAATAATTCATCAAATTCTTTATTCCATTGATCTTTTTCTGGTGCACCTTTCTTACCGACCCATCTAAAAGTATCATGGACAATTTTTAGAGCAGCTGGTCCAGAACCAGCAGCGGCTCGTTTCACTATTCCACTTAAAGCACCACATTTCAAACATCTTCTTTGCTTCTTCGCTTGATCAACAATTTTTTTCAAAGTTCTCATTCTTCTTAGATTATCCATACCTGGTTTTCTCAATTCATTTGTAAAATATCTTTTTGTAGGTTCATCTAATAAAACAGCAGAACAACTTTTACAAATAGTTTGAAGGACTTGAATAGTTGCCTTGAAATAACCAACATGAAAAACAGGTAATGATAATTTAATATGACCAAAATGACCATGACAAGTTTGTAAATCACCATGACAAGTTGAGCATTCTGAAGATTTATTAGAAACACCCATTTTAGTATCTAAAGCTCCATTTGAGACTGGAACTCTACCTTTATCTAAATCAAATAAGTTTCTGGTGGAAACTTCAACCTCAGATTGAGCAATAATATCATGAGCAGACAAAGCACCAAATTCCAAAGCTGAAATTCGCTTTGGAGCAATATCAACCACAGATTCCTTCATAATCCTATTAAGATTGAACGATCTTAGTTAATTTGATCTCATTTTAGTAGGTTTACCTAGTAAACGTAATTTTTCTGAATTTTTATTTGATTTCGGTGCAGAGATGTTGTATTGTGGCGCTGCTTATTAACTGTGTGGCTAAGTTTTGCATGTGACTATTTTCGCGTGACTCGGTCTTTAGTATTTATTTTATATACGACTTTTATAGATTTATTGGGGTAATTTATTGACGATTGCAGTAATAGCAAGAATTTATATTTGTACTATACACATAGCTGAACAAAACCTAACAGTGGTGGATCAAATATAGTCCAAATCAGCAACCTCCGAGTATAAAATCAGGATATTAGCCTTCATTCGTCTGTGATAATCAGCAGCTGAGTCAGCATTCTGGTATTCCATTTGTTCAACAGTTCTTCCATACCGAAGCAACTGATGCGGTTTGGCAAACAAATTGATGGTATTCATGTAGTCAGCCAAAGCTAGAATATAATTTTGTCTCTGTTGCTCTGTTATAACGTGTAGATCTGAAGATAGCATGATTGTGATGGTAAATATATTGTAACTATTGTAAAGAATGCCAAAAGTTCTGATAGCTGTAAAGATTGCAAAAAAGAGTTTATATCCTGTTGTCCTGGAAGTTATAAAACCTTGATCAGCATGGTGTGGTAGCAAGCAAGACGTGGCGACTAACTACCGTGAATACCGAACTTTGTTAGTTGAAACGAGATAAAAAGATCCCTCATATCTTTTTGAGTACATTTTTTTCAGTAGCATGTAGTATCTAAACAATTAATAAATGAAATAAGTCATATCATAGTTGGTTACTAATAAATCTAGTTATTCGGAACTTTCTGGCGGTGGGGGGGGGGGCCTGTTGCTCCGTCACCACATAGTACGGAACATGTCGGCGTGTATCATAGTTTGATCTTCTAGAGAATACATTGGCTCTCTTCCAATTTAAGCCGATAGTGTAGAATGCACAAGATGATATATCCTTGTGATTCCGGTGGTCATCCTCCTCCGGAATATCATGAATATATTATTAGGATCACTTCTTGTGAACTGCTCTGATCTCGTTGTCGAAGTCGTGTGAAGAAGACCTCGGCGTGCACAGCCTCTACCCCGATTTCCAAAGAACTCACCTTATTAAATATCCAGAGAGGCGCCAACTTAAGTTAATATTCGGTAACTTTAACGCTTTTACCCATGTCTGACTCAGAACAACACTCAATACCCTATGATCCCTACTTGAATCCTTTTAGTGATGCTGCACAAATACGCTCTGCTGGAACGCCTGTGTATCATGAATCTAGAAAGGCCCCATCCACTTTAAATAACTTACAAACCACCTTAGATGAAACAACTGGAATAATGAGAAATAACATTCAGTCAATGAATGTTAGAGGTGATATTTTAGAAGATGTTGATACTAGAGCAAATGATATGTCTAATAATGCAAAGATGTTTAAAGAAGCTGCTGTTAAATCAAGAAATAAAATGTGGCGAAAAAATCTGAAAATGAAATTATGTATTGCACTCACTATTATTCTTATTTTAATTGTCATTATTGTCCCATTAGCTGTTCATTACAGTAAATAATCTTCTGAATTTCTCATGTGGTATTTGTTTATTGGTTACTTTATGCTGCTTTTCTTTTGTTTTTTTGAAAAAAATACCTTACATGTGACAGGTTCTATTAAGTGGTCACTTTGAATAATGTTTAATAACCCTTTTAATGAATAGATTAATACAATTTCATTTGATGTTTTATGGTTATTCAATCGCTTGATAATTCATTAAGTGTAGTTATACTATTATTATACTTGATCATTAGATTGAACGTTAATGGTTTCCGTTCACATCCGTACGCTTATGTTTTCACGTTTTTGTTTGCTTCTTGTCAATTTTAATCATTGTTTTACTAAGTTTAATTGGCTTCTTTATTTTGATTCTCTTTTTGAAAAATCATTTTCAACTTTTAATATTTATACTTTTATCCTATTTTTTTTTTTAAAAAAAAAAAAAAAAACGTTTACAAATAAACGGTTGTTAATAGAAATTTCTATGCTGGCTGCAAAGAAAAAAAAGTAAATTTGGAGTTATATTGATAGCTACCAAAGATAAATTGTTCAATTGACTTTAATCATTTTAAACATTTCTTTAATTTGTCAATTTCCATTCAAGCAAATGTACCATAGCAAGGGGATACGAAAAATTCAAAAAAGCATTAGAAATCTAGAATTGGTTCTTTGAAAATTCTTATCCAACTAAAGTTTCCATTTGGGGATAAATTTAGAGCATACTGCCGCAGATGTTAGAAATATTGTAGTTCGTTAATTAATTAATTTCAGTCTAGTTATTATTGACTGGTTTTGAAATTTTCAAGTTAACATTGAACTACCAAGTAACGTTACCTGAAACTTCACATACTAACTTTTCAAAGTGAACTTTTATTTATGAAGTATAATTTTATTTTAAGAACGGAAAAAAAAAAAAAAAAAAAAAAAATAGATATGTAGTTAGTTGTTGTAGTAAGGATATTTATCTCGCTTAACCCCGAGATCTTTTTCTTCCTTTTCCTTCACCATTAGATTCAACATCATTAACTTGATTTATTAATCCACAAGATTTCATAGCATCTGTTACCTTAGGAACTTTTAAAGTGATAGAACGATCAACAATATTCTGATTGTATATTGTCAAAAGTTCGAATTGTTTTAAAGTAATTGGTATATCTTTCAAACTTAATATAATATTCATTGCAGCTCTTTCAGAATTCAATATAAATTCAACCATTAATGTATCCAATTTTGGTAAATTCTCTAAATTCATACCAGTCATGTCGACATTAATCGTTTGATTATATGTTAATCGTAATTTACGTAAATATGGTAAATCAGAATTTGTTTTCATTAATTCAGCAAACTTTTTATTAAAATTTTTAAATTTTTTATTGATTGATATTCTCAAACTTTGTAAATTTGTTGGTAATTTATTTGTAAACTTTAATAATTCAATATCTAAGTTTAAATATTTTAAATTTTTTGATGGAAGTTTAAATAAATCGAATGGAATTGCTTTAGTATCATCATATCCTTCTAAAGAAAAATAAGATATATGATCTAAGAAACTAAAATCAATTAATTGTTGTTGTTCTTTATTAAACCATGATAATTTATTGATACCAAAAGTTAAAGTTTCTGTAGATTTTGGAATTGATTTAAAGAAATCTAATGGAAATTCAAGATCTTCTTTGTTATTTTTATTTTTATTATTACTACTAAAAAGTGATAAATCTAGTTTTAATAATTGATTTAGGGGTTTCAAATTAAATCTATTCAATTCATCAAACTCTTCAATATCAACTTTAATTTCTAAAAATTCTAAATTTTTAGGTAATTCAACTTTAGTTTTACCATTTTTATTTTGTTCTGCAGCTTTCTTCTCTTTTTCAATTATCAAATCTAATGAATTTAAATAAAGATTTTTGGTTGGGTTAAATGGATATTCTTTGAATGACATGACTTTAATATGATTACAGGAAGATAATGTATTAAAACTTGGAAGATATAAACTTCCACTGACTTTAACTTCATTTAAATTGATCAAACCAGAAAAATCAAATTTTGTAATAGGATGAGTTCCACAGAATTCTAGAACTTTAACACTGTTATTTTTAAACCACCAAACTGGAGTATCTGGATTATAATTCCTAATACTGTGAAATCCACCAATTGCAAGTTTATTTAGATTAGTAAATGGAATTAAAAAATCTGCAGGAATACTTGAATTTTCTCTTAATATCATTATATTTAGATTTCTAATTCTTTGAACCAGAAATTGATTTCTTGAAAACCCATCTTTGGATAAATCTAAAACAAAACAAGAAAGATCAATAGTCAAATATTTACTAAGTTTAGAATCTTTCAAGTTTTCAGCAAAATCAAGAAATTCTTTTAAATCACCAGGTAATTGAGTAACTGCATTAACATATTTCATTTTAGGAAAGTTCAAAAGTGTTTTATATATATCTTTATTTATATTAACATGATAAAATTTCAAAAAATTGTAAGTATTTAAATTGGATAAATGTTTCAAGAATTCAATAGTTTTAGGGAAATGTTCTTCATCAAAACGTTTATGATGAGTTCCAGGAAGAGAGAATAAAGAAATTTTTTCAATCCAACCAAGTTCAATAGTTCTTTTTAAATTCATTGATTCATTTATTGTTATATTTGGACAAATTAAATCTGAAGAAAAGCCAACAAATGATTTAATTGAATCAGTTATTAAATTTGAATTTTCAATAAGTTTTGAAACGTCACAAGTTTTAATTTTAATATTTTTCAATTTTAAAAAATCTATAATTGTTTCGAATCCATTTTTACCATTAATATTTCTAACTGGATCAGTTGTTGAAATAGAGCCTTTAATTGGTTGTTTAAATGTTAAATTAAATGTACCTAATGTTGTATCAACTGTATCAAATGAACAAGAAGATTCTTTTAAAATGTCACATATTATGGAATCAAGTGTAATATTATCAATTAAAAAAAATTGAATTAATTGATTAATAGTAATATTATCATTTAAAACTTGTATCAAAATTAAAGTTATAAGTTCAAATGGTAATTGTGATAAAATTTTTGAAAAATCTTTAGAGTTATTGTAACTTGTTAAAAAGCATTGAACATCATTAATAGGCATTTTAAAAGTAACTAATAGGGAAGGGGGGGAGAGGGGGTCAATGATAAATCTCTAGATTTAGAAAGTTTTTCAAACTCAACTATCAAAAGTTTTGAAGAGATTAAAAAGAAGAATCACATAGTTTAGTCTTTATATATATATATATATATATATATAATTTATATATGGAATTTTGTTAGGCCTTGGCTTTTAAAGCTCGGTTTCTTTTAAATATTTTCATCATATATCGGACGAGTTTATGATCTGCTTTGGGGCGTTTCCATATTACGTTTAAATAGAAATTTAAGTTTAACAAGTCAAATTAAAAACTATTAAATGGTTTACAATTATTTGTTACAAAGGTGAATATATAGTGGGGGAGGTACCTGAATCTGAACTTCAGCCTGTCTATAGTGTTTTTATTTTGGGCAGGACCCGTAATTAAATTTTGTTCAAGGGGCCTGTCGATCTTCTGTTTAGCATACATTTCCTATTTGAGTATCTCCACGCGACACAGGCACGTGGTCTGAAAAGAGTTTTAAAAAAAACACTCTCATTTTGCTTTATTTATTATATAGCTGTTGTCAACTTTAGAATTTATATAAAAAAGGATTCTGACTAAGTTGCTCTCAGCATTATTTCATAGTGAATGGGTGAGGGATTTTTCAATGGGGATAATTGTTTAAACCTCATTGTTGGTTATTGTAGCTATAATCAAACGTCAATTCTTTGAAGTTCACATGATGGGAAATGCGCAGAGAGAAGAGAATATGACGGTTAAAAACTCGGGAGATTTCGGTTGTCACGAAGCAACATTACCCCATATATATCTATCTATCTATCTATCTATCTACTGGGATCTATTTCGATGTATCTGTAACATTTTTTCAATGACATTGTACATATTCCCTCCCTCTCTCTCTCTCTCTCTCTCTAAACCATCGCTTATTTAGTCTTATTTCTAGCTTAACTTGTCAAAGACAAGTTAGATTGTTTTGTAATCTATTTAACACAAAATCCTATTTATTGTGGTTGATGATTACACTTTCTTTTTAATAAAAAAGAGAACAAGATCATACTATCCTTTATGATGATCATATCATATTTTGATATCAATAAATTGATGAAAAGGGGTACAGGCGGCTAATACTAATACGTTCATTACCTGAATCTGGATTATTATAATTAGAGATGGTACATCATTATTGAAACTTTTTTAATCTTCCAGTAGTCCGGTGTCGATCAATCCATACGCCATACGAATTTAATTTATCATTTATCATTTAATATTTTTGATTATTGATTTATTATACAATTGAAGATAAATTAATTACTCACAAGTTCTGTAAATGGATAAAATGGAAATTCTCGATAACAGGCTGTGCGTGTTTTTTTTTACGTGTTTTTTTTTTTTTTGTTAAGCGTTTTTCTTTGTTAAAGCGCGTTTTCTTCTTTAGAAAAGTTTTGGCGTCGCGTGAGTGAAGGAATGGGAGGGATGGATAGAGAAAGAAGCAAATGATGATGGATATAAGTAAAGAAGTGTGTGTTTTTTTTTTTTGCTTTATTAGATGGATTTAAGAAAGATACCATCAAGAGATGGATAATTTATATCCCTGTAAGGCATAATAATAATAATAATAATAATAATAAAATATATATATATATATATTTCTAAAGTGCTACCACCACGACAGGCACGTCCTTTGAAGTTGATTCACACGGCCGTATTTTATTTGCTCGTGCACCGCGTTAGCGTGTCTTTTTTTCCATTATTGGTGGCCCCCTTTTGTGGAGATGAAGGACATAACTTATAAAATAAGAACTAATTCTAACTTTGGTTTCCAGTTGAATTTTGTGTTACTGTTTTACTTTCTTGTCATTATTGTTGAATCCAATCTATTATTATTATTATTATTATTATTAGTATCATCATCATCATCATTTTTGTTTTTTTTTTGTTTTAATATATAATACATTCACTTACAATGTCTGATGTTCAAGCTCTCTATGTTTTTCTACGCAAACCTGTTAATTCAGAAATGGTTTCTTTCTTAGTTTCAACTACTAATTCTCTTATACAAATTGCTCCTTCAAAATTATCATCATCATCATCAACAACAACAACTACCAAAATTCCATCTCTTACTCAATTTATTCAAAGATTAATTTCTTATTCTCATGTTCAAACTTCAACTCTAATGACAAGTTTAGTTTATCTTAATAGATTGAGAAGTAAAATTCCTTCTAATTCAACTGGTATGGAAACTACAAGACATAGAATCTTTTTAGGCGCTCTTATATTGGCTGCTAAAAATTTAAATGATTCTTCCCCAATGAATAAACACTGGTGTAAATATACTGATGGTTTATTATCATTACAAGATATTAATGCTTTAGAAATTGAATTAATTGATTATTTAGGTTGGTCAAATTTAAGAATTGAAATGAATGATTTAATTAATTCTTTAAATTGGTTTTTAAAACCAATTAAATCAAAATTAAGAAAAGAATTTGAATCAAAATTACAAAAGATCAGTTCTTATCCTTCTTCAACCAATTTAAATAAATATTTATCTTCAAATCATCAATTACCAACTCCTGTTACTTCAAGATCTTCTTCAATTATTCATTTATCAAATGATTCTTCTTCTTCTTCTTCTTCTTCTTTTAATAATATATCTTCAAGTGACTCTATTCCTTCCTTAATATCTTCAACTTCGACAAATTCAATTAATACACAATACTCATCAAATACTCTATTAACTTCTTCAACTTCTTACAAATCAATATCTTCCGTTCCTATATCTCCATTACCACAATTACACCAAAAACCTAAATTATTAACTCCAATATCAATTAATAAAACTCCATCAAATAATCTTCCATTATCATCAACTTCATCTAATTTCTCAAATTCTTCATTGAATGATGATACTCCAAATATTACAACCTCATCAAGTTTTTTAAAACCATTAAGATTGAAATCAGCAAGTCAATCATTAAAACAATCTAATCATAATCATTCAAGATCCTCTTCAAATCATTCTTTAAAATTTTCTTTTAAAAATAATAAATTAGATAATACAAATAATGGTAATGGTTCCATGAAAAAATATAAATCCAATTCTTCAATACGTTCATTAAATGCTGAAAACAATCATTATAATGGTTATATTACCACTACTACTTCTTCTTCAAATCTTCTAACTCCCGTTCATAGTATGGTTAATTTAAATATAATTCCAAATTATCAAAAGAGTAAAAATTATCATATCGAAGGTAAAGAAAATTATTTAATGAATAATGTTAATTATCATTAATAATAACCTCTTTGTTTTGTCTTATTTTATTATTATTACTTTATAGAGTTTTGAAGATATGAAGCTGTGCTTAATTTCAATTACTTTTGTTTTCTTTTTTTTCTTATACCCCTTCACCCTTTTGTTTCTTTGATTTCCATTGAGATATTTACAATCCATTTATTTGATTATAACTTTTATAATACCTTTTCCTTTTGACTTTTTTGCTTTAGACATCGTTTACAATTTATATATTATTACTTTTTTTTTTTCCTCTTAGAAGTTTGTTATTCTGGTTTTAATAACAATGGTTATCTATACTTGATTTCTTGAGAACCTTTTTTTTGTCTTTGCCCTTGTGGATTGCTCTTTTATTTCATTTACTGTTTATTGTTTAATCTGTTTAATTGTTGTGTTTTTTTTTTTTTTTTGAAATTATCTTTTTTAAGTATAGTATTCTAAACCTACTCTTATCTAATACTAAATTAATTCATAAAAGAAAATCAATTACAAACAAAAAATAATATACCAAATATAAAATAAAATAAACAATATCGATATCAATACTTAATTTGATTCTAATTTTTTTAATAATTCTTTATGCAATTTACCTAATTCTTCAAAATTAGCTTCTTTTGCAGGCCAACCAACAATTAAACCAGTTTCTTCATTAATTTTTGGAATTAAATGAAAATGAACATGATCAACTTCTTGATGTGCAATTCTACCATTATTTTGTAATATATTATATCCATTACCAAAAGGTGAATCAATTTCTAAATCTAAAACTTTAACAAGTTTTTTTGTAACTGGTAATAAATCTGATAAATATTCATCAGGAATATTATGTAATTTACCACCATGATATTTTGGTATTATTAATAAATGTCCTAAACTTGTTGGTTGAATATCTAAAAATGAATATGTTAATGAAGTTTCAATTAATTTAAATGATGGAATTTCACCTATTAATATTATTATTATTATTAAATTGGAATAAAATTGTTAGTTTTAAGTTTTCAAAAAATTTACTTAATTTATATACATTAAGAATATTACTTACCCTTAATGATCTTACAAAAGATACATGAAGCATCATGGATAGCTGCTGCTGCTGTTGTTGTTGTTGCCATTGTTTGTTGTTTAATTGATTGAAGTTATTTAATATAAATACCGTATTTATGTAATTGATTGGGTTCATTTATACAATATTAAATCCAACTTATTGCGAATTTAAACTCTTCCCCGCCTTGGTGTGGCGTGTGTACTGGCGCAGTATTTATCGATCTTACTTTTTAAAGAATAAAATATAATGATTAATTAATTTATTATTATTATTATTATTATTATTCTTATTCTTTTTTTCCATCAAATAAATCATAAACAAAATAATTAATATAACTTTGAAATATTGTTATAAATAAACATGAAATTCTTTTCATTGACTGATTGTAAATATCTGGTCATAATACAAAATTCCTCCTAAAACATTAGTTGAAGTAAAATTCTCAAAGTGATATAAAAAATCATTGGTCCATATATATCCAACTTTCATTGATATACCAAAAACCAAACAATTTAATTATCTTTTCTTTTCTTTTCTTTTTCATTTCATTTCATTCTTGTTAACTTATTTAATTTTCATTAATGTTTATAACATTAATTAATACGTATAAACTTTTAAAAGTAACTCCATGAATGCAAGATAATCAACTCAACAAATCCAAGTTTTCTTTTTCCTCCTCTCCGCCCGTCCCCCGTCCCCCGTCCCCCCTCCCTTAATTTTCAATATCAAGGGGGGAAAAAAAAAGAAGAAAAAAAAAACCAAATATAATAATGGAAATAAACCGTTTTATTGTTCCAAGATATGATAAAAAAGCAGTTTAAGGAATGTTTGTTAACTTTTTCCTAGTTTGCAAGATATGGGGCGGAGGGGGTATTTTGAATTAAATATTAATATACAACAAAAGACTTTTAAAAAAATGTCTTCTTTTTTCGTGTTTATTTCTAAACGTATGGAGGTGGGTATTCTAATGGGGTGTTAGCCAATCCTAATGGATAAGACACATCTTCAACTGTATAAAGTGGAGGTGCTGTACTACTACTGATGAATTCTGGATGCCTACAAGTGACACAAGTTGTCGTTGCAAATTTAAATTTTTCAGTATATTTACCATTTGGATGACCATCTGATATGGTTAATTTAATTTCAATATTATTTGAACTTTGAAATAATCCTTCAATTGATACATCAGATATAATAATATGATTTAATTGATCAATTAATCTTTTATCTTCATTTAATAATTCACCTAATGTTGTTGACCAAGTAAATTTTTTATTATCATGATCAAATTTATAAATATCAAAATTTGGTCGATCTTTAATTGATTTATAATTTTTAAAGAATAATATCTCTTCAGGATATGAATCGTATGTAGTATGTTGACATTTTAATAATATAACTTGTTTTAATTTAATTTGAACTTCCATAATTTCAAAGTAACCTAATTTTGTGGTTTTATCGTCAATACCTAAATCACCTTCTTCAAATTGTGTTGAACATGTAATCTTAATAGGTATCATTCGTAATGTTGAAGCTGTATTGAATAATAAAGGTATTTTAAGTTGAATACTTAATTCAATATCCTTTGAAACTCTTGAAAAATTTTCTTGTTTATAAGAATCATTCCATAGTTGCCTAACAAATCTTGTCTTTTTATGAGAAGTTGTTAATTGATTTTCACAACAAATACCGTTATCAAATAAGAAAACTTTTAATTTATCTTTAAATAATTTTGATTCTGAACAACTAATATATTCTCTTGTAAACTCTGTGAAATGATCATAATGATTATCTACATTATTAATTGAAAGTAAAGCACCACCTTGATAATTTAAGGGTTGTTTAAACTCTAATTTAACTTCTTTCTTCTTTAACTTTGAAATATAATTAATATTTAAATAAAGATTATAGGTTATAATTGAATTACCTAAATTTTCTCCTCTACCTCCAAGACAGTTACAACTCGAAGGTAAGTTCAAATCAACGGGGAATTCAAATGAAACAGGTAATTCAAATTTTTGTCCTTGCTCTAAAGTATCACTTGAAAGTGGTATAACATCTGGCATTTCAAATTTAAATAATTTTTTTGATGACGATATAGATTGTGATTTCATTGCAGAACCACCGTTTGTTACTATTGGATTCCCTCCAAGAATCATCATATTAATTTCATTTACACATTCTCCTTGGAACCCTAAATCTATTGACTGTATATTATCAACCGTTTGTAATATTGTAATATTTATGATACCGGTTATCGATCTACTTGTTGGATTAAAAATTTTATTTTTGGTTGGATGATGGATATTAAATTCAACTTTGAACTTCGACTTATTTGAAGCAAACATTTATTTTTCTTTTTTTTTTTTTTTGGATAGTTCTATTGGTGTATGAGCATGACACAAGTAGGAAAAGCGTGACAGCAATATAGAATGATTTGTAGATAAAATTTGACCGATAAGCTTCCTCGGAGGAGGGGTTTGGTTTTGGGTTACAGGCAACAGCACGTTGTGGTGCCGTCAGTTCGGGACTGGCGCACCGAGAGTTGGCGGCATTTAAGAAAGAAATAGAGAAAATAATTAAATATTATATGAAACTAAATGTTATTTTACATGCCAATCATACCACTGAATTGTCTTAATCCCATATTGAAAATCATTTGGAATCCTTGTGCACCGTATGGGAAGTAACTAAATAAATAATACAAAACAGAAACAATTTCAATTAGTCCAAAGATTAAAGTTAAAATTGTTGATTTTATAATAACAGCACAATACAATGTAATGAAAACACTTGAAAAAAACACTGCAGTAAATGGTAATCTTTCTTTTGAAATTAAGTGTTTAATATAACTATAGGGTCCTTGTAAACATCCAAATGATATTACTGCTAGTAATGATCCTAATGTCCATAATAGTGCAAACTTTCTTGGTTTCAAAGCTAATACTGGTGCTAAAAATATACCCAATGTAAAGCATCCAACTGATCCTAAGATACATATGAAAAAGCATACAAGCCTATCGAATTTAGATAAGGTAAACCATGATGGCTCTTCAACTTCTCCTCCTCCCACGCCTGTTATATCGCTTACCGATAATGGTAAAACATTAGTCGCTTGATTATATGACGATTGAATTCTTGATGTAAATGATGAAAAAATATTCCCTGTTGAATTGGTTACATTGTCAGTTGCCAACCCATTTGTATTTCTTGATGTAGCCCAATTGGATAGAAAATTAGCTTGATCTTGACTCATTTTCTTCTTTTTTTTTTTTGCCTGTTTCCCCTGATGGTTTTTAAGGGATTGTTGTTCAAAATTTCAAAAAATCGCCTATAAACGTTGAACTTCTTCTGTTTATCTCGCGCCATTGATACCAGCCAGCTGGCTGAAAGATTTAAACGTACAAAACATAGACAAAGAAAAGAAGAAGAAAAAAGGGTGAAGTTAAATTAAGCAATAAAAGAAGAGAAGAAAAAGGAAGTAGGGACAGAAAAAAAAAAAAAAAAAGATTACGTATAATCATTGTAATCATATATACAAAATGTTTTTTGTTCTCTAGTTTAAACATCTATTGAAGCCAAGAATCTGTTGTTCCACCTGTTCTTGATATAAGGTCTTGTAAATAATTATCATCACCTTCGAGTTTTTCATTTAGAAATCCATCAATATCATCAGGATTTGTACTATCAACAGGATCATAAGTTTCGTTTTTTTTATCAGTATTATTATTATTATTATTATTACCTATCGTTGAGCCCATTAATGTTATCCCTTCAGTAGTATCTTTACCTTCCTGTTCATGTTCTTGTTCTTGCTCCTGTTTGACTTCTGAGGGTAATTCATTATCGTCAGACAATTCTTTAATTTTATTTCTTAATAATTCTAATCTTTCATCTTGCATTTTCATAATTTCTTGTAAATAGCCAATATATTCTACACTCTTTGTTAATGTTACAGATTTATTAACTTTGATCTCCTTGGCATTTTTCTTATTCCCATCATTATTCAATAATTGTGGTGGTATTAGAGCAGTTAATTCTTTAACTTTTTCTTTGATTAAATCACGTCTTCTCCTTTCAACTGCGTTATGTAACTCACGTCTTCTAGTCAATTTGTTTTCTTTACTCAAAGCATTCTTTGGATTAACATGTGATCCAACACCATTATAACTTGATGGAGAACCAATTGATTTAAATTGTGGGGAATTCATTGGAGATTTTGATAAATAATTATCCGTATAACTACTACCAGCATTTGAATTATATGAACCATAGGGAGAATCTAAAAATTCATCATAAGTTGAACTTGGAGAAACTATACTATTCAAAGGATTAACATATTGTGATGGAGTTCCATTACCAGCACTACCACCTCCATAACTTCTTGAGAAATTTGTAATTGGAACACCAGATCTAGCAGAATAAGAATGAAGATGAGATGGTTGATATGATGAAGGTTTGATAGACTGTGGGGAAAAATAAGTTAAAGAAGATTCAGGAGTACGTCCACTTATACTTGTAGATCTTTTTGCATCATACGTTGGAACATTTGCGGATGGAGAAACTGAGGAGATATCGTATGCATTATCAGATATTGGATTATTATCATTATTTGATATTGTTGGATCAATTCCGTAACCAAATTCATCCTCAATCTTTAAATTTGGTGTATTAGCTTTTGAAGAATTAGAAGCTTGTTTGAAACTATTATCAAAATTAAAATCAAAAATAGCTGATGATTGTAAGTTCTGATGCTGCTGCCCCAGTTGCTGTTGTTGTTGTTGTTGTTGTTGTTTCTGCTGCTGCTGCTGCTGCTGCTGTTGTTGTTGTCGGTCTGAATCGCTCATAAAGCTTTCTACAAATTGATCAATTGAATTCATCGTAAAATTTTGATTATCATTATAGCTTTGAAAATTATTGAATTGATCCAACGTATCGAGTGGAGTGTTATTATCGGAAGAAGAGTAATGTTTGTTAATATTGATATTGATATTATTGCTGGTATTATCAGTTAGTTGATCAGAAGAATAGTTTGGAGTAGTGCCATCTCCATTAATCAAAAAATCGAACTGGTCCATGTAAGAATGTGAGTTGTTCGTTCGGAGTAGAAAAATAAAAGGTGACCTGGGATATTAAGGAAAAGGGAACAGTAATAGAATTAGAATATCTTGTTAGAAGATGGTATACTGGGAGTCGTAAAGCCAGCTGAGACTGTGTTGAAGGGTGTTAACGATGGGGGGATTGAGCAGTTGAAATAGAATTCGGAGGTTTCAGTTACTTAAAAGAAAACAAAAACGCTTCGGGGGCGGTTAAAAATAGTGGTACTGCGCCACGCTAGTACTATGTGGTGGCGGAGGTGGCGGAGGTGGTCGTGGTGGCAAATTTTTGTCGGCGTCGCCGGTCTCCTCGGCCTCTTCGGCCTCACTCACCTTCATGGACATGCGTTTCTTCATGCTACTGAGAGTGTTGCTGAAGGGAGTGGATGGTGTCTTAGGCCCGCTAGTTCTATAGCTACTCTCTGTCCTGCTGGTCCGCTTAGACTCGCTTGCAGAAGTAAATATCGTTGTTCCTGCACTACCACTCATACTTGGTGAATGACTGTGTACAGCAATTTTGTTCACATGGGATCTTTTGGTAGCACTCGTTGGAATGGTAGCGCTTCCACTTTGGCTAGCATCTACACTTCCGTAATTCTTTAGCCTTTGTGTTGAAGATCTTAAAGAACCTATACTTCCCCTTATAGAGTGTAATCTATTTTTCTTGGAAATCGGTGATGCTCTACCAGAACTCAATGAAGTTGAATTAACTGAACTAACAAAAAATGGATCTGACTTATTGCCACTTCCTATTAAAGGTGATTGATTTGGAGTAGTAAATGCACTTATAGGTGTACTAGTCATTGCTTGTTCGATGTCCTTTGTTGGCGTAATTGGAACCACACTATCGTCATCACCCTCATCACCATTTCCATTCCCACTTGTACCCAATTCATCTTCACTTATTTTTCTTAATTCTTCATATTCTTGTTGTGATGTATCTCTTTTGTTATTTTTACTTGAACCTTGTCTCACCAAAAGTGCATTATCGCTTGTTAATGCTGTTACCATCGATAATGATTCATCCCTCTTTTGCCTATACTTTTTTTGAAGATTTTCATATCTCTTAACATAACTTGAATCAACATTTCTAATGATAATAGAAATTTCTCTGTTATCGTATCTATACTGATTTAAATCATGTAAGCTTTTAACACCAATATAATGAGAATCTTTTGATTGAAAAATAAAATCCTTTAGTGCATTTGCCTTTCCGTGATATTCGTCTTCATCATCTTGTAAGTAATATTCTTGGTCTGGAGCAAAATATTCTTGATAAATATCACTTAAAGGATCATAATCAACTATTTCTTCGTTATATTTATTATTAACAAATTTTTTATTGTGACTAGCCCTGGTTCTACTATTAAAATTATTCTTTCTTTGGGACTTGGAATTTGAACGTTTCCATAGCTTACACATTTTTATCCCGGAAGAAGTTATTGAGAGGTTATTTGACTCAGATAACCTCATTCTGGCTTAACATATAAGGAAATAAAGAAATAATCAATTGTACAAATCATAATAAAGAATTATTTTACTTTACTTTATTTAATCTTTTTTACTTTACAACTGAAATTTTATGGATTGCTCAAAGAGCAGATAAAAAGTAAAGAGCCATAAATAAAAAAGAAAAAAATGGATGCAGATTGAGGTACACCAGTAAAGGGGCGCACCTTTTTCATTAGTCTAATTTTCTATATGAAAGGTGAAGCTTTAGTAAACTTTGGGTTTTACCATCATCACCTCAAACGATTTTGATTTAACTGTTTGTCTTCTTTTCTAACGCAAAAAAGGAGGATATTTTTTTTCACATGTTCATATATATATATGAACAAAAAAGTTAATGGTCCCTAGCAGGATCGAACTGCTGATCCCCGCGTTATTAGCACGATGCCTTAACCAACTGGGCCAAGGGACCATTTATGTTTTTTTAAAATATACTTGTATTTAAGTGATATAACTAGTAAGTATTATACTTATTATACTTACTTTGACACCTTGATTGTGTTTTTTCAAAAGTATGTTTATACTGATTTTTGAAAGCAGCAATATTTCCAATTTATCTTAAATTTAAAATTAGACTTACTTTTGTTTTATATTTTACTTCTTATACTTTTTGTATAACCCATATCACAATAATATTTCTTTAGTGTCTTAGAATTATCTTATTTAAAACAAAAATCATAGAGAAATTTTAAAAGCGAAAAGCCCTTAAGAACTATAAGTTTGATAAATGTAAGAAACATTACAAATAATACACACATTACTATTCAATACTTTGATATGACCTTTACTAATGGTACAACAACATTCCTATGTCACGTGCGCGAAGTTTGCCAGTTTTCTCAATAAAACGAAATGAGTCCGAAAATACGTGTAAAAAGTGATACAATTCAACTAGAAACTAATCCTGATAATACACACTTTGTTTTAGTCAAATAATCCAATCTTTGTTATTAAAGTAATGGCTGTGTTTGGTTACAGGCGGAAATTCCGTCGTAAAAGTAATGATTTTATAGTAGATCATTCCATTTCAACGGTTTTCAATCAACAACAACACAACACATCAAGTTCAATACCATCCATTACAATAAGAAATGAAGAATATAGTGAAACTTCAAAACCAAGAGAAGAACATGACTTTTCTGATTTTTACCCAAATTTAAATGTCGAAGATCAATTATCGTTATCGATTGTACAAGATGATGAGGATGAAAATCTTGATAATCAAGATAACGAGAATTCCGAATTATACAGTCAAACTTTAAAAGATTATGAATTAATAAGAACAAAACTTGATAATGCTATATATAAGCGATTGAAAAAACCCTCATTTAGACCAATACCAAATAATTCAACTTCAAATATAATATCATCATCAACTGATAATGATAATAATGATATACCCCAATTATCATGTGTTAATCAAAAGTTTTACGTTAATAGATTTGGCTTCAATGAGAATTTACACGATAATTCATTGAACAATGTTAGTCACCCAACGATAAATTATAAATTACCAAAGAATCCCGTATTAGCAGATTCTGCTTATATTAGATCTGATCCAACAAAATTTAATATTGGATTAGTTAAAAATAATTTAACAAAATCCGATAAATTTCAAGTTCTATATGATATGGATGAACAAGATTATTTATTTTTAAAACAATTAAATAGAGTTGATAAAGATATTACAATGGAATTATTTGAAACTATAATAACTTTTTTAGAAATACAATGGTATTTTATTGAACAAATATTACCACCCGAAATTAAAGATCCAGAAAAAACAATTGAATTACAAAATTTAAAAGCTCAATTATATGGATCAGATGATGGTACTGGAGGTCATTATGCAACTACGACGGAGGAAGATCAATGCTGTGCAGTTTGTAATTCAAATGAATGTGATTCCACAAATTCAATTGTCTTTTGTGATGGTTGTAATATTGCTGTTCATCAAGAATGTTATGGAGTTGCATTTATTCCTGAAGGTCCATGGCTTTGTCGTCGTTGTTTAATTTCAAGAAATCAAGATACAAGATGTTTATTTTGTCCTTCAACTACAGGAGCTTTAAAACAATTAGATAATGGATATTGGACTCATGTTATTTGTACATTATTTATTAATGAATTATATTTTGCAAATCCAATTTATATGGAACCAATTGAAGGTTTAATTAATATACCAAAATCAAGATGGAAATTAATTTGTTATATCTGTAAACAAAAAATGGGTGCATGTATTCAATGTCATAGACCAAGTTGTTTCCAAGCTTATCATGCAACTTGTGCAAGAAGGGCAGGATTATATATGTCTTTTAAAAAAGGTGTTAGTGGTGCTTTATTAGATAAAGATACTTTAGTTAGTTATTGTGATCGACATTCACCAAGAAACTGGGCATTAAATCATGATATTTCAACAGGAATTGAAAAGACAAGATTATATTATTCAGTTGGCGGTGAGTTAGGCCTTAAAAAATTAGGCTTAATGAATAATAAATTAGAAATTACTCAAGAACAACAAAACGAATTAAAATCAACAAAAAATAATTTATTTAAATGGAAAATTTCTGAATCTGCACCTATTGTACCAATTTTATTTATCAAAAAACTGATTAAATTTTTAAATGATAATAGAATTGTAATTAAAAATGAATTTAGTAAATTATGTGAAATTTGCAAATATTGGACATTAAAAAGAGATTTTACAAAAAAATCATTAATTAGAAAATCAGATGCAATTAATTATGGTTTATTAAATAATTTTGAAATTAAAGAAAGATTTGAATTTTTAAATATAATTAAAGATGACGTGGAAAAATTAATTGATTTATCAGGCACTTTATTTTTTTCAACTAGATCAAATAAAAATGAACAAGAAAATTTTAATAATATAATTAATTCTTTTCATTTTCAGAAACAACATTTATATTTGGAATTTAAAGATTGGTTATTTAAAGATGATCAAAGTTTGATGAATTCAATTGAGCCATCCAATATTAAAAATATTTTAAATTTTAATCAAATTTATAATAAATTAATTAATTTTGAATATGACAACTTTCATCAAGTTTATGATGATGTGAATGGATTATATGAATACGTTTTTAATAGAAAAGAAGAATTTAAAGGATCAAAACCATCAAAGTTATTTAATAAAACTAGATTTAAACCTGCCCTATTAAAAACATTAGAAAGATTTATTAAACTAGATAATATGTTTGGTGATGATGAAGTGTATAAATTATTCAAACAAGATTTTAACACCAAAGGATTAGATTTTGAAGAGATCCCTAGAAGACACCCTCAGCAAGCACAGCGTTCTCAGAAGCTTAGAAGATCAAGAAACGGAGGGTTTTCTGGTCACACCAAGAGCGCAATCCCAAAGTGGAGCGAAATAAACGAATCCATTTCTACAACAACAACAACAACAAAAACAACAACAAAAACAACAAAAGCTTCACAACCAGCCATTGCTGTCCAAACATCCCTTAGAAACTTCTCAAAAGCTACTATAACTATGAATTCAACTGCTGTGAATGGAAATGGTACGGTTACCACTGTCGACGTGCCGTGTCTAACATTATCAGCACCACTGACAAATACTGAAAGTACAGGAAAAGCTGAAGCCATACAAGATATTAAAGCACCAGAAGAGACTAAAACTTTAGAAGGAACTGAAACAACAACTGGAGAAGTTGTTAAGAGAAAAAGAGGTAGACCACCAAAATTAGAAAAGAAAAAGCTAGAATATAAACCTGTTACTCCAACTACCACTGAAGATGGTGTTGTTAAAAAGAGAAGAGGTAGACCAAGAAAATCAGATAAGATTATTAACTTGAATGGCGATGTTAAAAAATCAACTTCAATTGATGGTAAATCATCTGAATCAGTTACGAGAATATCTCAACGTATTAGAAATAACGCAGTTGTTAATTCTGAAGAAAAAAATACTGTTAGTTATAAAGAAGTGCCTCCTGGATATGATGACTATCCTGATAATAAAACTACTGAAACTTCTCCACCAGCAAAAAAAAGAAGAGGTAGACCGCCAATTAATAAGAGTACTACTCCAACCATTACCACTAAGACCCCTAAATCTGTTGATTCACCAGAAAAGAAAAAGAGGGGTAGACCAAGATTATATCTAACAGGTCAATCACCAACGGAGATCAAAGAACAAGAGCGTTTAAAAAAAAGAGAAGAAAAATTAAATAAAGGGAAAAAGAATATTTCAAAGAAGAGAAAAAGTAATGAAATTGATGATAAAGAAATTAAAGGTGTTGTTACAAATGATGCCACACCAAAGAAAAAAAGAGGTAGACCAAGAATTAATCCAGTGAAATAAGTACAGAGACAGAGATATAGCAGGCAACAGCATCGTAGTTTATATTATTCGTCGGGTTCAAAGTCGTAGAGAACAATTATAATTTTAGTCAATTGTGTGAATTAGTGTTACTATATATTATTTTTTTTTTTAAATTTTTATTTTTACGTTTATTTGTTGTTATTATATTAGCTAAATTGCAACTTTTATTTTCTTTTGCTTTTGTTTTATATTTTGAATTATTGTACTTTATTTTTAAATAATCTAGATTCTTAAAATGTTTCCTTCTTTTGGAAAAATATTTTAACAGTTTTCTTTTCTATTTATTTAATTCTTATTTTTTTTTTTTTTTTGTTTTTATTCAAGTTGATGAAATGTTTATTGAAAACTATAAAAAAAATTTTTTAAAAAAAAGAAAAATTAATTCGCATTAATTTATATTTAATATTTGTGTGGGGTTGGGGATCATGTAATTTTCTTCACTATAATCGTTATTACCATTTGCTGCCTTTTTTTTTTTAAAATTTTTTATCTTTACACATATTACAGGAAGGAGAGTTTTTAGAAAGAATAAGGTAAAAAGTATTATTAAAGTATTATAAAATTCAAAAAAACTATATTAAGATTGACTTTGAAGTAATTCCGTCTTCAAACATAGCAATTCAGGATAATGATAATAGTAAGTTGAAAAATATAAAAGTTAAACAAAAAATGGTCGTTATAAGCATCGTAATTTAGTAATCAAAACAAAAAAGAAAAAATAAAAAAAAATTGGAGAATTAATTATTATTGACCAATAGAGTGGTAAATTGAAAAAAGAAAAATTCCATAAGTAAGATCATTATCATTATCATCATCATCATCATCATCATCATAGATCGACATGTAAAAGCAGGTAAAATATTAAAGACGTATTGAAGACTTCACAAGAAGGAGGTGAAAAAAAGTTTAAACAATTTCAACTCTATCAACTGCTGGCTTCTTTGAACCTGGCATACGAACCCATTTTGATTCTGGAATTGGTAAGTATCCAATAGAGTCGGACATCAAACCATCGTAAACACCATAGAAAGCAAACATACTTGTTAAGAAACAGAAGACACCAGAAGCAGTTCTAACACCGTATTTTTCAGAGAAAGCAGCAATGGTGTATAATAACATAAAGAACCATTTACACCAGGTTAAGCAAAATAAAGGCCATGTTGACTTTAAAGTGGCTAACATTAAGAAGAAATCAAACACTGTCCAGGCAGACAAGAATATACCTAATGCGTTCTTATAATCATCCATATTATCATAAGCAGTTTCAACGTCAAATAAATCAGTAACAATGGCTCCATAAGACATGAAAAAACCAGCATAAGATAATAATAAAACGGAACCAAACAAGTTATTATCAACAATAGCCCAAATACCTGTAATAATTTCAATCAAACCAGAGGCAAAGAATAGAGTACCAACTAAAACTGACATATTCTTAACACCATTAGCATGACATAAAATCAAACCTAAGGCAAAAGTACCAGTAGCAACAAAAGTTAAACCAGCAGCACAAGAAGCTGGATATGGTCTCCAGTTACCTTGTCTTCTATACCAACCAGCTCTTAAATAACCAGTTCTTGGTGGTAAGATAACAGATCCATCTGCTTCATAGGTTGGATTAGAAGTTAATTCCTTTTCGGTTTGTTGTGTGGCACCAACAGCAGTGTCAGTGTTGGACAATTGATCATCATTTGTAGCAGCAGGAGCAGAAGCAGACATTATAATTTAATTATTATTATATATTATTTGTAAAAGATTTAAAATAACTTGTATTTATAATTCTTAATGAAGAAAAGAAAGGGAAGCAATATAACTGAATTTCCCATTAAAGATGAAGGAAAGAAAGGTCCTTTTATATTAACCTAAAACCAAGAACTGATCCTTCAATACCGAGACCATTAACTTACAAACCTTCTGCCACCCCTTTCTGGAATAATATTTAGAGTGAATAAAAGTCCGATATGCTGATAACTTTGTGGCATATCGTGCTCCCATACAGTGGGCGGTGCGGGATTTAACGGCAACTCGGTTATACCAGGGAAGAGCCGCACACGCCGCGCCGTCGTTTCCCTGCGATGAGTTTTTTTAGTGAGAGCTCTATACTGTAAACAGTAAAACTCTCAGGAGACACCGGTGTGGTGAAAGTTCGTTCGTAGTGTTATTATTTGAACTGTGTGGTATTGTTTATTACTATCAACAGTATGTAGTAGATGGAAGCAATTGGCCAGTAAGGAAACTATATACAAGTAGATTGAGTTCTTTCCTTGGAGTTCTTCTTTGCTAACAGGTCCGGTGTTGTCCACCTGAACAAATTAACAGGGCCTAATTGCCGACCTTTCCGCCCTCTAGAAAGTTCTTCTCCTTCGATAGGGTGGGATGGTTAAATGATGTAATTAACTGTTCTCCTAGATAGATATGGTGGTCCATTTTCCATTTACTACTGATTATTGATATGATGTATTTCAGTTTTCTTAATTACCACCAATTTTGTGAGGCTGTACTGATGACTATCAACTACCAACACAGACATCTAACCAATATAAAAATAAACAGTGTTGTTTAGTTCGAAGTCAAATTTGAACTCTTAGCTTAATAATGATAGTCACATCTTGTGATTTGCGTTTCTTTCTCCACCCCAGGAAAATTAGTAATCAAAAAGTAACCAATCTCTAATTAAATTTGCATTAAAAGAGCAGTATACTCATTTCCAATGGAAATAGTCCTAAATAAATCTTGCTTATTTAGCTATTGGTTGATAATTCTTAATAGATGATTTCTTTCTTTGAATTTATAATTTTTTTTTTTTTTTTAAGTAGCTGACCCAAACTGTGAAAATCCCATAGTTCTTATCATTTCATTATCATCTTCGTTATTTAATTCAGTTAAATTTTTTCTTGTTTGTAATTCTTTCTTCTGTTTTTTAAGTTGACGTTTCCTTCTTCTTTTTTCTCTTAGTTGCTCATCAAATTGTTTTCTCAATTTCACCCTTTCATTAAAATCCAAATTTTGATGACTTGATTCAACTGATTTTTTTAAATTTGATTGTTTGATACTTTCTAGTTTCTTAATAACATCATCTAAAGTAAAATTCGTATTCAAAGTTGAATCATCAAACCCAGAATTTACTAAATGCTCTTTTGAATTTAAATGATCAATAAACTTTAAGTTATCTTTAAACCTTCTATTACAAACTTCACAGTAGAAACCAGCGTCTTTGGAATTCAACGAACTAACAAATGATATTTGGTTCAATGAATCAATCTTACTAATTTGTTCATTTCTATCTTTGAAAAAATCATGAGCAGTTGTTAAACTTTTTGAAGGACCCTTTCCCTTCTTGCCTTCTTTTTTCTCCTCTCTAGCCTTAATAGCATATTCCTCCACATCCCAAGTCCTTCTTCCGTATTGATTCCTACTTTCGTTACTACCCATGCTTAGAAAATCCGAAGTGAATAACTCAACTTGTATAGACCCACACAGACGTAGACAGAGACTGGTCAGAAAAGCGCGTTGTTTACCTCGTCCGTGTCAAAGGGGGTTCACCATTTAAATACACCAAAGTGCCTCTTTTTCCCCTTTACCTAGTCCTGTGTTCTTTTCTCAGTAGAGACAACCATGATATCAAGATCAAACTCACTGTCTCCAGTCAAGCCTAACAGAGGTCGTACTCCTCTGTCTACCAAATCTTCAAATACTTCTGGTTCCCGTTCTCGTTCCCATTCAACTTCAAAGTCACCTTCTGTTTCCCCTACAAAGCCTTCATCAACTAACCTGCTTTATAGTAATTCAACTAAAATGACCCCTGAATCGCCTTCACTTTCAATTAAATTTCCCGTGATGTCACCAAAGAGACATTTAAGTGATAGATTACTTTCAGATTCACCATTAAAGAGATCTAGAAGACAATCCCATTCACCTTCAAAACAACTGAATCTGCAACAGTCTTCACTTTCAATAATTGGAAAAAAGGATGAATCTGTTAAGCAAAATTTACCATTTACTATTTTCCAAGACCCTGTTGTTTATAGAGCTAATTTATTTAATGATATTCAATCAAAACTTAGTAGTGAACTTCATTTAGATCCTGAAAATAAGGAAAATAAAACTTCAAAAAAAAAATTAGATTCAAAATTAAAATATAGACAATCTCAATGCCATAAACGTAGGAAATTATCTGATTTAAATGTTTTACAATATCCAGGTTATGTTCAATTTTCATCTCCACCTTCTTCAACTAATGATCAAAGTTTAAGTATTTTATATCATAAAGAAATATCTCAACGCCCTTTTAGCTCTTCTAATACTTCAATCATTTCGAATTCTGCAATGTTACCATCCTCTGCTGATTTGATGACTAATATCTGTCGACAAACGAATTCAGATAAACCAATGCAATCAAATGGTATTTTGGGCTCAAAACTTCAATTAAAAGATTCTTGGATGATAAAATTTTCTTCATCTTCAAATAATATAATTAAGGTTCCAAGTTATATCACACCACCTAGATCTAGTGTAAAGAATCATTTAAATAATTCAATACCAAATTTATCATCAACTTTATCTTCATCCCCACTTCAAAGTGTTCCACCTTCATCATCCACCGATGAAGATAAGTTAGTTTTATCAAAGTCTCCTTCATTCAAAGAAAAATCTGTTAGATATAAATTTATAGATAGATTAGAAAGAAATACTGAAGGCGATGATGATGAACTATTTTCTAAATTAAAGAAATCATATTCAGATGATGATCTTGATATTAATCATAGTAAAAGAAGATTGCATTTTACTCTCTTTGATGATGCTTTGGATACCCATTAAATTTTAAAAAGAGCAATTTTGATTATACCTTTATTTTATCAACTTACTTTTTAATTTTTAATCTTTTTTTTCTTTTTTTTAGTTGTTTTTGCTTTTATTTCCTAGAGCAATTGGTGTCTTATTTTTTTTTTTTTCCTTCTTGTTTGATTGAACTTAGGTTATTATGATTATTAACCTGAAATTTCCATGAATTGATTTTGATTTTGATTTAATGTTGTTGTTGCTGTTGTTATTGTTGTTATTGTTTGAGTACCGTTTCGTGATACCAAAATAATTATTGGAGTTTATTAATATGCATTTTTCCAAAAATTGCTAGAATTAAATGTTCTAGCTTGTAACTAATTTTTTTTTTTTCCCCCTTTAAATTCTTAAATTTTTCTTTCTAAATTATATACTTAGCATTTTATATACGTAATTAATTGCGTAATGATTATATTATTATTATTTTCTTAGGTTTATTCTTATTTAAACTTAAGCGATAACAAAATTTTGAGAATATATGGTATCTTGAAATGGTAGCAAGTCGACAATTATGTAGTGACCGTGACCCTACCATTAACATTAATATTTTTTTTCTAAAGTTTTAATAAATCATTATTTTTTAAAAAATCAAGTTTTAAAAGAATTCTAATTATTTATCAGATGGAGGTATTTTTAAGAAGGACTATGGGATACATCCTCAAAATTTAAAAAAAACGATGATTATCCAAAATATTAATAAAATAAAAAAATAATACAACATAAGGAATTCGAAAGACACTCAAACACTGATAAATAATAAAAAACTTAAAATAACAAAGCAATTGTAATCATAGTAAACTAATTGACAAAGAAGACATATTTTAAAAAGCAAACAAGTACAGATAATGAAATTCAAACAAACAAAAACAAAAACAAAAACAAACAAACAAAAAAAAAGAATATACAATAATAAGATTAAAACAAAGAAAAATCAAAAAAATACAGAAGGCATATCAATGAACATAATTTAATCAAAATCAAAACAAGAATACAAAAAAAACAAAAGGGGATAAAAACAAACCCAAGAAAAGGAAGCCAAATGTTTTTTTTCTTGTAGTAATTTTGACTAAACAATACGAACAAAAAGATGAAGTTACTTCAAAAAACAAACAAAAAAAAACAAGAAAAACAAAAATCCGCATAAGTAAAGTAATAACAAATCCAAAGTAAAGATATCCAATTTTTTTTTAAAAATTAATACAATCATTTATCGTCTACTAACTTTCAAACTTTTAACTCTTTGTAATAGACCCGTTGAACTTTCTTTAGGATATTTTTTTTTCTCCAGTCCACCAGCTGGAGTAGTTGAATCACCATAGGCAGGAGCTCCATCTAAAAATGTTGAAGAACCTAGTCCTAATGTTGTATCACCATGAATTGGAAGACCTTTGGTATTTGCATCAAATGAAATAACAGCTGGTTTATTTCTTAATTCTAGATTATGTAGTGTTGTACTCGATCTTGAAGCCTTTTTAACAATAATACCATTTGCATATGGAGACACACCATTACGGAACTGTGGTGCAGCACCAATTGATTTACTTCTTCCTAATTCACCAGATGCACTTCTGAGTTTTGAAGGCGAAGATGATTTTTCATTAGTCGTAGGGTATGCACTTGGGTTCTTATGTGATGATTGTTTTGTTTGAGAGATTTCAGTCGAATAGAGTGGATCTGCTTCAGAAATACCAAAAACCATATCGAATTGTTGTTCTTTGTTATTAACTGGAGCAGCACCTTTAATTGAATTATTTGGACCATCAGCAGGGAAAGCCATGACAGGTGCAGCTTTTGAATTCTTATTACGATGTGGAGTACATGCATCAAATGGACCATCATGATGGAAACCACCACCTGAAAAAAATCCAGTAACATCCAATTTATCGATTGTATCTAAATTCTTTGGCTTTTCCATAACAGTCTTCTTACGAGAAGATCTATGACGACCAGATGATGATCTATGTCTATGTTCTCTATCTCTATCTCTATCTTTTTCTTTTGTTGCACTTGAACTATGATGACGGTGACGATGCTCGCGTTCCCTTTCACGTTCACGGTCTTGTCTAGATTTTGAAGAAGAGGATGGTTGCTTTTCCGAATATCTATGCTGTCTTTGTTGTGACGACGAAGAATTCATCTCACCAGTTGATTTAGATCTAATTCTACCGTCTGACATGATTCTAGTGTGAGTTTGCGAAGTCAATTCTTTTGGAGATATTCTAGTAGTTCTTGATGAAGGCGAATTCACTGGCTGTCTTGCTTTTCTGGAAGAAGATGGGGGTGGATATTGAGAATGCTGAGGTTTGATATTATCAGATGGAGATCTAATTCTATTTGAACTTTGTCTCGGAGCAGGCGCAGCTGAACGGTTTGGAAATGGATTTGTATCATCGCCTAATGAAGATAATGAGCTGCTATCACTTAATGGAGGCTTTTCATCTTTTGGATATTCATTTTTGGAATATGTCTTACTGGTAACTTCTTCATATGAAGGTGGTAAATCATGATCATCAAAATATTCACGCTCAGAGGGAATAGGAATGTTTGTGGGTTTGCTACTTCTATTGACTGGAGGAAGTGAAGAATGGCTGTTCGATCTGGTATCTGAGGTACGAGCGGCACCTGTATCATTTGGCGACACATACCCTGAAAAAGGATTATATGAAGATCTTCTATTTTGCATTCTATTAGTAAAGAGTAAGAGATATGTTTCAAAGTTAGTATATGATAAGTCCAAAAGGATGTAGGCAAAAGAAGAAGTGTACGTGTGCGATGTTGCGCCTGGTTCACGTGAGTTTCGGATAGAAATGACAGTTTAGACAGGAAAAGACGAAACGCTGAAAGAAGTGTCAGAGGCACGTAAAACCAAAATGACATGTTTGTGATCTAGGGCACCCCGCACAGTACTTAAACGGAGGCATATCCATAATATATCGACCATAATGATCTGTTAGTAGGGATATATAATGGGTTAAGATATACATACAAAGAGGAATCAGAGTTGGTGTGGTAAATTCCAGGTCTTGAAGATGGTCTTCCAGGTGGTTTCAACAATATATCATCTTCTTCACTGTAGGAGTTATCTGAGTAGGAATGTCTGTCATCATCTTCTTCTTCAATACGTTGCTGCTTTAGCCATTGCTGGTATTGGACGTCCTGTTCTCTGGGACTAGATGCAGTCGACGAAAGTCTAGCGTCTTCCTGCAGTAAAGAGGGTCTGAAAGGGTTGTTTGAAGAAAGACGCTTTGAATGGGAACCCGTTGAAGTGGCCGACAGGTTTGAGTGAGTGTACATGCTATAAACGTTAAATGTGGTCTTGTTCTGGGTAGTAAAGAAGAACGGTGGCTGGTTTACTGTGTTGTGTTTGACCATAAGTTCGTTGCCCTTTCGGTTTCTTTACAATTTCAAACCACGAGCTAGGCGTCGCGTCGACCGACTCATTTCTTACTGTTTGTCGCTGTTGTTGTCGTTTTTGTCTTTTGTCAGCGACGCGCGTTTAGCTGCGCCACGCTGAACCACCGCGACCGTGACATGGCGCAGTTCTTCGTGGGCGGCTCTGATTAGTTCCGGGTCGAACAAATCTCCACTGCGAGCATCTGCGATCATTCTTTTAACTATCTCTAGTTTGTTATGAAGTGTTTCCTTGTCACTTGAGTCAATTAATTTGTCCAAATCTTTAAGGGCCTGTTCACTGTCAAACACTATGAGTTCCAAGTTGCTCACTATTTTCAAGTAATTCATTCTGATCTTATCTTCTTCTTGGTTCTTCTTAGATTCATTGACAAACTTCTCGATTTCTTCTTTACTCATTCCTGTCTTACCAAACACGGTAATACTACTCTCTTTCCCACTATCTTTATCTTTAGCACTTACTTTTATTATACCATCCGCATCAATGTCAAATTGAACTTCTATCTTGGGGATTCCCTTTGGTTTAGGTGGAATTCCACTCAATTTAAATTCTCCAATTAATTTATTATCTTGAACTAAAGGTCTTTCTCCTTGATAAACATTAACGTTAATCGAATTTTGTCCATCAACTGCTGTTGAGTACATTTGTTGGATTTTACATGGAACCGTTGTATTTCTCGGTATTAAAGGAGAAAACAATCCTCCATATGTTTCAATGCCAAGTGTTAATGGAGTAACATCTAATAATAAAACATCTTTGATCTCGCCTGATAAAACTGCCCCTTGAATTGCTGCTCCTAGTGCAACTGCCTCATCTGGGTTAACTTGTGTATTTGGCTTTTTATTGAAAAACTTTTCAACTGTTTTACGTATTTTTGGCATTCTTGTCATACCTCCAACCAAAATAACTTCGTCAACATCATCAATTTCTAATTCTGAATCTTTTAATGCTCTTTTAACCGGTTCAATAGTTTTTTCAATTAAGTGTAAACTCATTTTATCTAATCCTTCTTCTTTTAATTTGATTGATATGCTTAATTGATCTTTAATGAATGGCAATTCAATTTTAGTTTCTTTAATATGACTTAATTCAATCTTTGCCTTTTCTGATGCTTGCCTAATTCTTTGAATTGCAATTAAATCATTTGATAAATCCATTCCTGTTTCTTTTTTAAACTGTTCTAATATAAATTTAATTAATAGATTATCGAAATCTTCTCCACCTAAATGTGTATCACCATTTGTTGCAACAACTTCAAAAACCCCATCTTCAATATCTAAAATAGATATATCAAATGTACCTCCACCTAAATCATAAACAGCAACAATTCCATCTTTTTTATTGTCTCCAACACCATTACCTAATCCATACGCTAATGCGGCTGCCGTTGGCTCATTAACAACTCTAACAACATTCAAACCAACTAATTCTCCTGCTGTCTTTGTTGCTTGTCTTTGAGAGTCATTAAAATATGCAGGAACAGTAATAACTGCATTTCTGATTTCTTTAGTTTTACTTTCTTTATTATGTAAAGCATTTTCTGCTATATTTTTCATTTCTTTTAAGATGAATCCAGCAATTTGACTTGGTGTATAATTAATTTCAATCTTATCTTTATCTTCACCAAATGAAACTTTTAATCCTGCATCATCATTTTCTCCAATTGGAACAATTTTATATGGTACCATATTCAAATCTTTTTGAATTTCTTTATCATTAAACTTTCTTCCAATTAATCTTTTTGTCCCAAAAAATGTATTCTGAAAATTTATTATTGATTGCCTTTTTGCCTGTTCACCAATTAAGACTTTTGTAGGTGACTGAAATGCAACAATTGATGGCGTTGTACGATTACCATTGGAATCCTCTAAGATCTCAGGCCTGTTAGTTAATGGATTAACAAATGCAACTGCTGAATTGGTGGTACCCAAATCAATACCAATAACTTTTACTGCTTTCTTTGGCTTTGTAATAATACCCTCAGTCGAAGAGTAAAATCGGTTAGCGCTGATATTATTACCTTGTTTTGCAAGTACCTTTAAAGTATATAAAACGCTTGACAGTTTGGAAAGTCCAGTGGAACGTGCTAGCATCATAGTTGAAACTTTTCAAAGTGTAACTGATTAGAAATAAAGAAGTCGGAATATACTTACTCAAATTTACCAGCATGAATTGAATCACTTTTTGTGGAGTGCGGGCAAATTTATTATAGCGACAACATAAATCAATCATTTTACTACTAGATTATTATATATAAAGGAAAGTACTATAATTCCAAAGTTGGCCCCATTCCAACACTTCTCCAAGTTCTCATATCAACGTTCCAACCTTTCCATTGACTTAATCTTTCTCCAACATCAACTAAATCAATAAAATCATTTGACATGTTATTAAAATTGCTAAAGTTTTGAAAGCTTGCATTTGGCTTCAAAAACTCAGATGTAATACCACCTGTTGAAAATATTGAACTATTATCTTCATCTGACAAAACTGCTTTATGCGACGTATGATATTGGTTCTGTGCTTGTTGATGCTGTGGTTGTTGCTGTTGCTGTTGAGGAATATATGCTGATGTTTTTATATTTTGATGCACTTTTTTGCTTTCATTTCTTGAAGATTCTAATTCTTGTTTTAAAGTTTCAATTTCATCTTCCATATCTAATTGTGTTAATTTTAATTCAGAATTCTCATTCTTTAAATCTTTGATTTGGAGTTCTGATTCTTTCAACTTTTTTGTAAGTTCCTCAATTTGAGACCGCAATGCGGATGTTAAGAAATCCGATTGGGTAGGATGATCATTTGATGATAGTATGTCTTCTAATGGCATACTATCAATACTCTGTGCAGACTGTTCAGATGTTGGATCCAATTCTTTCAATGAGTTTTTCGCTATCTCTTGTTTTATACTGGGTTGTTCTTCAACTACTTTTTTTGGTTCTTCAACTTCAATATTATCTTCTTTAGTTTCTTCAACATTATCTTCTTTAGTTTCCTCAACATTATCTTCTTTAGTTTCCTCAACATTATCTTCTTTAGTTTCCTCAACATTATCTTCTTTAGTTTCCTCAACATTATCTTCTTTAGTCTCTTCAACATTACCTTCTTTAGTCTCTTTAACATTATCTTCTTTAGTTTCCTTAACATTATCTTCTTTAGTTTCCTCAACATTATCTTCTTTAGTCTCTTCAACATTATCTTCTTTAGTGTCTTCAACTTGCTCCTTCACATCCTCTTTTGATTGCTGGTGACTCTCATCCTTTAGTTCTACTTCTGGCTTTTCTATATTTTCCTCTTTAATGACATCTTCCTTTAATTGAGGGGTTTCATCTTTACTAGTGTCAACGGCATCATCAGCAGGGGTAGATACCTCAGTAGCAGCTTTCTTTTTGGATTTCTTACCACTCTTTTTGTTCTTCTTTTTCAAGTCTTCAAATTTCTTTCTTGCAGCTTCTAATTTTTGCGCCTTTTCCAATTCTTCAATTGATTTTGTGTTATCGGACATTTTGTGAAACTTCTCTTTCTTTTTAAAGAGCTATTCATTCATTTAACAGCTTTCACGTTAATTTAATTATCGCGACAAAGTCAAAAAAAAACCAAAAAAATGCGCCACAAAACGCATCCACCAGCCACATCAGCCAAATTAATCATTTAGTCCTAAAACGGAAATTTGTTTGAAAACAAAACAAAACAAACAAACACCGCCGTGGTTTTGCCAGGAACAGAGCCGAAACTTCTTTAAAGCTCTAACAACTCGTACTATGACATTAACTTTTAACAGCCTCTGTTTCCACTATTACTGCTGAACGTTATTATATTTTTAATTAATTTTCTCTGTCCTGCTTCTTTCATGGACTCATAGTGCATCATTCTCTCAATAATACTTGTGATACTTTATAACTCTCATTTTTAAAATCCCAAACAACCTCGTCTTTACGGAAAGATTCTGGAACAGTTAGCAGTAACACTTTAAAAGACATTCCTTTTTTATTATACTACATAATCAATACATTCATTTGACTCTAAAATATAGGTTTTACAATTAAGATGACTAGTACGATTGAGCAACTTTACGCACAAAACTTTTGGTCTTTAGATGATACAACTTCAACTGATGTACTTATAAATCATTTTAATCAAGGTATTAAAACTATCGAAAATTTAATGCAATTTTATAAAGAAAGAATTTCAATTGAAGATGAATATTCAAAAAGATTAGGTAATCTATCGAGACGATTCCCCTTGATAACTCACGAACAGGAAGGAACAACTTTAAGAGAAAGTTTATCAATGCTGAATACTGAAACCAAGCAACTAAGTATGACACATAACTCTGAAGCTAGAAATTTACAAGATAAAGTTTACAAACCTCTAGAAGAATTCTTATCAAATTTAAAGGCAGAAAACAAATCAACTGAAACAAGTATAATTAAATTATTAAAAGTAAAAAAGAATCTAGAGTCAAAAGTTGAACATTTACAAAAAAAATATGAATCTTATTCAACAAAATTGTCCAGTTATAAAACTGAACAAATCTTATTAGATGAAATTGAAGCTCATAGAACTCAGTTAAAAATTCAGAAAACTCAAAATGCACTCTTAGAATCCCGTAAACTTTATTTTGATTATGTTAAACAACAACATCAAATTCATGACAAATGGCAAAATGAATGGTTTCAAGCCTGTGAAGATTATCAATCTTTTGATGAACAAAAAATTAAATTTTTAAAGGAAAACATTTGGGAATATGCAAATACTGTTAGCTCGACATGCTTAGCTGATGATCAAAGCTCTGAAAATGTTAGATTATCACTAGAGCATTGTTCTTTTAGAAAGGACATTCCAATATTTGTCGAAAGTTATCGCACTGGTAATAAGATGAAACCTCCAATGGAATTTGTGGATTATGCAAAAGGCGAAAAACCTTCAAAGAATAGTCAAGTGTTACAAGTTCATATGGACGATATACCAATAATCAAAGAAAGATTAGAAAGACAAAAAGTCGAGCTAAATAAAAAGAAATTGGCCCCTCCAAAAAAAACTGAAACTGAAAAAGTTAAATTTGATATGTTATATAGAAGAGATGAAACTTTCAGAGAATTACAAGAACAAGCTCAAAGAGAAGCACAAGAATATAAAATCACGAAGGAAAATGAAAGCATTTACGTTGACGATGACGACGAAGAGTGTGATGAGGATGAGGATGATGATGATGGTGATGACGAAGATGATCAAAATAAAGACATTGAAGAAGACAATAGAAGATTGTCTCCATTACATCGTAAAACTCCACATTCAACAACTTCATTTAAAGTTAATTCAGAATATTCAAATCCAACTTCAGCAACAAGTTACCAATCATCCGTCCCAACAACGTTTAAAAGTCCACTAGAATCAAGTTTGGTTAGTAATCCATTGTTAAGCTCATATAGTTCAAATAGAACAACAGAATCAAGTACAGTTGGGTTATTTAAGAAAAAAGCCAAAAACTTGGATAGTAATGAAATTTTGAAGAATAGTAATAATCCATTAGAAGCCTATTTGAAAGATTTGTCATTAGGTGGCAATGGTAATATGAATAAGTTTAGAAGTTCAATGATATCAGTGGATTCACTCACAGGAAAAGAAAAGAAAAGAAGTACAGCAAATTTATTAGATCAAGCTGAGAGTAGCGATAATAATACACCAACAGTTGAGAAGAGAAAAACTTTAGGAGGTTTATTAAGGGACAACCAAATATTTGATTCAAATCAGAGTCTGAATAAGTTCTCCAATAAAAGACAGACTTATCAACCGTTTAAAACGCAACAGCAGCCAGAAAAACTTCGTCGGTCAAAATCACAGACTCAAATATCTTCAGGTAAATTGAATCTAGATAGTTTACCCTCACATTCATCCGAAGGCTTCCCGGTCTTAAAGTATTGTAAAGCTAACTACAGTTATAATGCCGAAATTGATCAAGAATTGTCCTTTAGCAAAAAAGATATATTAATGGTTTTACATCAACAACCCGATGGTTGGTGGTTTGCTGAAAACGTCAATACGGGTAAGTCAGGATTGGCTCCAAGCAATTACCTTACCGATTTATAGAATTACAGTCAGTGTTTTTCTACTAAGGATTTTGGTGCTTTTTAATGAAAATAGCGGGCTTTTTTATACTTCTCAGAAGAATTATATCCAATTTTTTTTTGTTCTTTAACTTTTGTCTCCTCTTTTTAACTTTAGTTGATTTCAGCGTTTTTCTTTTCTTTTGTATTCTATTTTTACTTATCATTAGAACTTGTTATGATTTTCTTACTGTTTTTATAAGGAGATTTGGTAAATTGAATGATTGGAGGACACTTCGCTTATCAGTTAGATTGGATTTGTCAAGTATAGCAACTTCTTTAATACTTTTATAAATGTTTTATCAAACCTTTTAATAGTCACTGAAATGTTTTATAACAGGAGACATATCATATAAATTTTTAATTATGATTTTCTTTTTTCTTCGTACACATGAAAATACAGAAAGAAAAAAAAGAGGGGGAAGATATAAACAAAGGACAAATAGCAAAAAGACAAAATAAATAAATATAATTTAAGAAACCAAGATTATATTAAAAAAAAATATCTCCATAAACTAATATCCAAGATGATGTATTGAACAAAATAAATAATTTTACTATATTTGAATTCATTTTATTTCATAAAGTGCATTTATTTTATTATTTTACAATCCTGTATACAAAATTCAAAAAATATTTTATTTTTATATTCTTATTCAATTAAATTAAATTTATATTAAATCATTGATACTTGAAAATTATTTAAACAGTTTCTAAAACAACATCCTTGAAACCACCGGCAACCTTCTTACCGTTTTCTTCAGTGGAACCTTCACCGTGTAAAGCTAATAATGAACCTAAATCGAATTTTGGAGACTTTAATAATTTAACTTTTCTGATGTAAACGTTTTGTAATGGGAAGATTGATTTAGTAGCCTTTTCGATTTCAGCACCAATGGATTCTGGAATCAATTTACCAGTTAATTGAGATAAAGTACTGTTTGAAACTTCTTTAGCCATGATTTCAATCATCTTCTTTCTAACTTCTCTTAATTGGGAAGATTGAGCATAAGTAGTTTTCTTAATTTGGTTGGCTTGTTTTTTAGTGAAAGCAGTACAGAAAACTCTTAAAACGTATTCATCGGAAGTCTTAACGGTAACGTTAGCTTCAACTAATGATTGCCATTTTCTAACTAAAGACTTTAATTTATCAGTAGTTGAATCGAAACCATGGAAGTTAGTTAATAAGTTTTTACCTTGAACTTCGTCAACTCTTAACTTAACCTTCTTTGCAGCATGGACTTCAGAACCTTGTAAATCAGCCAAGTTGAATTCGAAAACTCTACCCTTTAAACCATCGGCAGCGTTCTTTAAACCAGTTGATTTGTTAATTAAGGTCTTACCAACATTTCTGTTTTCAAAAGTGGTTGGGGCCTTGATGTCGTACCATTCTTTTCTGGTGAATGGATCAACAACCTTCTTCTTTAGACCTTTCTTACCTTTAGATAATCTCTTATTCTTACCGATAGCCATGATGTATATGTATATAAATTAGAATCTGGTTATGTAACAGAAGCAAGAAAGTCGAAATTTCTACACATTGTTAATACAAGTGAAATATCAATTCGCTATGGAAAAAAACTTTGTGCGCTGAGCGTGTGGCGTGGGTGGCGCGGGTAGATAAGCAATAATCAATTAAGTGCGGCTCACCAGGGTCAGAACAACCCTTACAATAAACACGTGACTAAATATAATGTTTATTTCAGCCACAAAGATAACCGCACCGCCACAATTGGCCATCGCCAAATCAATTTAGACGACATGTCACATAGTAAATATAAACATGACACCAGCTAAACATTCAAGGTAAACATTGTATATTAGCTTCAAACCAGCTAGACTGCGTACTTTCTTCCTGAATTGGATACATAAGGAACTTATCACCAACATCAATCACACTCCCAACAGATGCAACAACTACAACAACAACAACAATCACAATCACAATCACAATCACGCAGACAATCAAATCATCATCATCATAGCAATAACAACAACAATGAGAAGAGTACTGTCACTTTGAAAGTCGGCCTAATAGGGGATGCACAAGTAGGTAAGACTTCATTAATGGTAAAGTATGTTGAAAACTGCTTTGATGAAATCTATACTCAAACTTTAGGTGTCAACTTTATGGAAAGATCAATTAATATTAAAAACACGGAGATAACCTTTACAATATGGGACCTGGGTGGTGAATCAGAATTTACAAATATGTTACCCCTGGTGGCTTCGGATGCTGTTGCAGTATTGTTCATGTTTGACTTATCAAGAAAGTCAACTTTAAAGTCGATTAAAGATTGGTATAGACAAGCAAGAGGTTTTAATAGAACTGCAATCCCATTTTTAGTGGGGACTAAATATGATTTGTTTGTGGAATTGCCTGATGATGAACAAGAAGGAATCACAAGACAGGCTATGAAATATGCTAAAGCAATGAATGCTCCTTTAATCTTCTCTTCAACGAGTGCTTCAATTAATATTCAAAAAATATTTAAAATAGTGATAAGTAAAGCTTTTGATTTAAAGTTGAGAATCCCAGAAATAGATAACGTTGGCGAACCTATCCTCCTCTATCAATGTGTTTAATGTGATGATTGTTTGTTTCAGCTGCTACCAATTTCATTTGATGATTTAATATCCATGATAACTGCTTAAGAGGCTTTTCTTTTCATTTCGCCCTAACGCGCCTCATTGTTATTTAAGGAACTATGTATTATATTATGCAGCTAACTTTAACTTCCGATGGCTACATATATCTTCTATTGATTGCATTCGAATAGAGTTTGATTTGGTCAATTAAATGAATTACAACTCGGAATTACAAGTTTGTACATATAATACAAAGATAACCCTAACAATACATATAAGTTACTGCATTTATTTTCTTCCTTCATAATTTTGTTTTTAATACCTCAATTACTTTCAACCCCTTTTTTAATTGTCATTTTATTATTATTATTATTATTTTCATCATTCTCTTCTCGCATATAATGTACAATGATTTCTTTGGCATTATTTTGATTTAATATACGTTGTTTCATCTCTCTATAACAAAACTTTTAAGTAATGGATCTTTCTTAAAACAACTTAATATTTCGGCTTCACTAACATTTAATCTAATTAATTTATTCCTTTCTGTTTTGATCTTTTGTTGAACTATGATACCACTTTCTTCAAGATCTTTCAAAATATAAGTTAATCCATTAACTCTTAGTTTTGATTGCTGATCATCATCAATTCCATCACTTTTAAAATAAGCAATATCTGAAATATCCATCTTATTTTCCTTTAAGACGTTTCCTAATTCTTTAAAATGAGAAATTGAATATTGATTATTTAATTCATCAATAACATCCCCTAATAAAGCGTCACCCAATCCTGTTCTTCTTTGAATTAATAAAATACATGCCAATATTATTTTTGCCTGGAAAGATAATGCATTTAAATATCTATAAACTGGTGTATTAGTACTTTCATTAATGGCTTTAACAATATGTTCAATTTTAACAGTGTACTTACCTTCCATTAATTCTTTCTTTTCATTAGACAATGATTCAAATTCTTCTTCAGCAATTTCAATTGCTCTTATACAAATAATTAGGGAACGTCTAGCATCCCCGCTAACTGATGCAACTTTTCTTGAAGCAAATTTAATTGCATCATTAGCAATAATTAATTTATTTTCATTTTGTTTCGATAAATTTTCTAATCTATGTTTAATAATTTCAGATAATTGATCATGAGTATAACCTTGAAATTGAATTCTTGTTAAACCTAATCTTGATGAAATTTTATTTGTTAATAATCTTTCTGGTAAATCCATAGTATTTGCAACTGCGATTACAATTAATTTTGAATTTTCATAAGTTGGCCAATTGAAAAAATTGTACATAACTGATTGATTCCTAGTGACAATTTGATCCAATTCGTCCAATAAAACAATTAAAGTTTTTTTTGAAATCTTTGAATTTGAAAAATAGTCTTCTAAATGTCTTAAAGAATTTGTTTTTAATCCTGTATTTGACGTAATTTTCATCCATAAGTTAATATATGCTGCCTGCGGTACAACTAGTTTCAATCCATTAACTTCTAAATACTCAAATTGTTTATCGTTCGGATCATAATTGATATCTGATGATAATTGTTTAATAACTTCCCTAATAGTTGCAGTTTTGCCAACTCCCGGGGTACCACTAATATAAATACAGCACCCTGTTTCACTTTCAATTGCATTTGCCAAAGCAAAATATATCTGGTTAAATTCTTCATCTCTACATGGCAGTGAATTCAATCTCGAGGATGTATGCAATCTATCCTTTGCTTGCCTTAGTAATTGTTTTGTTTTACTGTTTGTTGTTATATTTGATGGTTCATTGAATATAATTGTCTTTCTTGGACTAAAGTTATCGATGTCTAATTCTTTTTCATCTTCATTAAATATCAATCTACGTGAAGTTTTTGGTGTTATATCATTATTTGTAAATAATTGTTTTTTAAAGTTTAACGCAAAGCTTTGCTTACCTTTTGGTGTTCCGTACTTTATTGGCGATCCCCTATTGGATTTACTAGGTGAAGGACGACTATTTCCGTATTCTTCATCTTCATCATCTTCCTCATCATCATCGCCGCTATAATTCTTATTATCATATCCATCATCGTCATCATCATAACCATCATCATCATCTACATCTTCTTCCTTTTCTTCATTATCAGATAGATCTGCATTATTAACAAATGGATTTCTTAGTTTCTTCCCTTTAGTTACCTTCTTTGGGGATGGCAGCCTTTTAAATCTCTTTGCTTTCTTCTTTTTCATTTGCTTTTCTACAGCTCTTTTCTTTGGTGAAGCAGAATCTATTGTAATTTCTGTATCATCCACTGTAAACTTTCTCATAAATAATGTAAAATGTTGTGGATCATCAAGCATGTCTTTTACTTTTTCATCCCAGTCAATGTGTTTAGTGACAAAATCACCGAATTCATTACAAAACTGTAAACATCTAAAGCAGTTCTCAGGCATTCCTTTACCCTTTATTTGTTCATATGCTTTTGATGAGATTACCTGACATTTTCCAATGATTTCTGGAAGTTGAACTTTAGTTAGCTCGGGGGATAAAAAGACATCAGTTTCTAAGTATGTTCTATCTTTATTGATTTCATTCATTAAATTCTCATCAAGTTCATTGTAAAAAAAAAAAGGAAATACTTTCACAATAATAAATGACTCAGTACCAAATTCGATATCTCTAATAACTCCTATAGTTGTCGTTTCAGAATCAATATCAACAGGCTCTTTCGTCATTGATTTTTCTCTCTCAACAGGCTCTTTCGTAATTGATTCTTCTTTATCAACAGTACTATTTTCGTCAAGTGGACTGTCTGTGACTTCAGCCTTTTTAGGACTAATAACCTTATTGGACTCATCAAATAAAATACAATCACCCGTTTTTATTTCTAGATTATCTGAAGTTCGTGTTAAGACAATTGTACTTGGTGTACTTTCACGAGTAGCATTCCTCGTTCTTCTACCCACCTTACTAGCACCAGCAACAGCTTCTTTGATTTTATAAGTCCAACCTTTCAATTTAGCCATACTTGGCCTGAAATTTATTTGAGTTTCGTGTTGTGTGTTTATGAACGTCTACTTACCCGAAGAACACAGCCAGTTTGCGCCCCTTCTCATTTTCAGGGACAATCAAGTTGATTCGTAGATAGAAAGCTTGAACTCTTTGGTTGATACATACAGACAGTCAGTCAGATAACTTATTCTATTGTCTGGATACGAAAGAACTTATTACCAAGATGGCTATTTTGGGGAATAAACCATTTTCCAACTTGTCCAGAAGAGCAAGAATTCTCATGATTTTACGACTTGGAGCAGGATCCGTAGCCATAATTGGATCCATTTTATTGATTCTTTTGCCCTGTGTTTCTCGTGGATGTTACGTTGCTAAACTATCCTTTCAACATGCTGATATTTCGAATGGGCTTTTTTCAGTATTATCTGATTCCATGAGCTCTGACTCTGATGGTGATATTCTAACAACCTCAGAAATTGAATTACTGGTGTCATACGTTGAAGAAGAAGTCAAATCAGCCCCACAATATATTCTTTCAAATATGATGAATTGGTGCTTTGGAAGTTACAATTCCACCGAATCTTATGATCACGATAATCAAGAGTTTTTCCAAACTGAAAAAATCGATCCTAAAATTCAATGTACTGATCTAGACCGTAATTATGTTTTTGATTACAGAGGTGAATTATCAAAGATTGGACTAAATATTATTTTGGCGTATGCTTACACATCTACAGGTGATACAAGTAATTCCGACAGACAGGCAATCACCTCTTCCACTACCCAATATGTACCTGACTCATCTTATCTGAGACTTTTGGATATGAGAAGAAGATTAAATATTGCAGTTTGTGATTTATTTTTTGGTTCAATTGTAATCCACCTATTTATTGTGATTTGTGGAGTTTTGTATTATGGAAATAGAGGATCAAAAAGTGATGATACATTAATGCCCAGCGCAATAAAACATTTATTTGGAGGAGTTTCTACAGTAGCTTTTCTATGCGTTACATGTGCTGTTCTATTTCAAACAGTTTCCATGAGTGATATCAAGAGTAATGTTAGTCAAGAGTTAGGTGATTTTGGTGTTAAAGTTTCTCTTGGAAATGCTTGGAGCACCTTGGGTTGGATTACTATATTTTTTGCTCTAATTTCGGCAATATCCTGGGGTGGACCTCATTGGTGCGGTGATGTAGAAGACTATAAACCAGTTGAACTCCATGATGAAGAAGTTGATTATATGGGGACTCCAGTTGTTGATAGGAGTGGCCAATTTGCAGAACAAGATCCTCCAACACTGAAGGGAAATTTTTATAGTAACAGTTATCCGAATGACAGTCAAAACAGTATTGAATTAGCTACTTATGAACCTGACTACCAAAAGGAAGAACAATTCAAAAGATGGCCATCATCTGAAAAACCCAGAATTAAGGAATCGTCAAGAGTTTATACGAGAGTTTTAACACAGCAAGAAAAACACGCTAGACAGCGTAGTCTTACCAACTTATTGAGACAAGGAGATACCACAAGAGATATTGTTTTAAACGAGGATTCTGATTTCATGTACAGTCGTGTTGTCGGCGATACTCTGTTTGAAGAGGAATCTCTGGCCTGCTCCCCAGACATTTCTGGAGCGCGCACCGCAAAAGGAGGAAACAAAGAACAAAGAAGACAATTTCTTTGATTTCATAGTGCTACCAAGTCTTTTTGTTCCAACAGAACAACTAGTGTTCCATTATCTTATTTGCTACTTAAAGTTAACTTATATTCGAAAGACGAATCGTAATTAAAAGAAAAAAAACTACTTAAAGGCGGACCAAATTGAGTAAGTGCTGCTTTAATTTTAATTGATATGTTTATGCAAAATCACAATAGATCTACAGATTACACTGATTCAAGGATTTCAATAGCAAATAATTCTAAAGGCATCAAAACTACAACTCAAAAGAAGAATAACTTTTTTATTGATCCATTTGATGACGACGATGAACTGGGGCAACAAGAAAGCGTTGGAAGTGTGAATAATAACAAGAATGATTTAGGAATCAGCCAACCGTCTACCTCAAGTATACCAAATTACTCTACAGCTCAAAGTGCATTTGGACGGAGACAGAATAACCTACCAAATAATTCACCAGATATAAAAAATAATAAAACAATGTTTGGAAATACAAATAGTATTACCCACTATTCTTGCAATAATAAAAACAGGCCCCTTTTTAACAGTTTTCTTACTACAAGCGATAAGAAATCTTTCAGTCCAAGTATAAGTACAAGTTCCTCACCTGATTACAGCCAATGGCGGCAACCTAAATTTAAAGAGGATCAAATTAAATCAACTCAATCACAGAAATTATTCAATGAAAAGGCAGTAGTTAAAGGTTCATTTCATGCATTTATTATTATTGCTATTGTTTCTGTGTTGTTATTTTTCCCTCCTTTGTTAAATTTAGGATTAGTTACTTCATGCCGAAAAGATTCTTTAGTTTGCTTACCTAAATTTGAAATTCAAACAGAAAAAAATGATCTCACCAACTTCCCGAGAACTACAGAGTTGATAAAAAACATTGCAAGTAGTTTAATGACTAGAGACATTGATGATGATGAATTTGAGAGTTTAAAACGTGGAACTGAAAATAAATTATTTAAATTGAATTATTTGGGTTATTGTAAAGTTGATATGGTTTCAAGAAGGCAGATTTGTTACTCATTTGATAATTCATTGGATATATTAAGTGTCATTATTAAGGATATAGGTATTCAAATGTCGAGTTCAATGATTGGTGATCCCGAGAGTATTTCTAATGATTTCGTAGATTCATACTATAAAATATTAGAAGTTTCAAGTTCTACAAGCTCTACTGCATACGAAGCATATTTATCAAGTATTTTGGGAAAATATTTACCTTATTCAATGGTTTTACATTTTGTTTTCACTATAACTGGATTGATTATTTGTCAAGTTTTATTGTTTTGTTTAAATCGCCCTGACAAAAAACATGATAAAAGAATTACTAAATTACTTTTATTAGCATTAATGCTTGTATTCCTTGGGTTATTAGCTTGTACAGCAGATTTGACAGCAGAGCTTGTGTATATTGGAAAGTTGGATGATACATTATATGAATATGACCTTGCTGTTATATTTGAAGGAAGTGGATTCGCTTTTCAATTCTGTATATTGGGATGCCAATTTTTAGCATTTATTATTTTATTCATATTATTGACGACAAAACCATGGGCTGGTAAAAATATTAAGAAGAATAATGTTAGCTTGATATAAGCTTCATTGAAGTGGGGTTAAGATTTGTAAATATTGATTGGGTCTTCTATAACTTATCTATTTGTTATTTTTCTTCCTTAATTATGTATTTTACTAATTTAATACACTTTTCTACGTCTTTTTTTTTCTCCCCTTATCGGAAAAGGTATTTTAATTTTTTATTATTCGGATAACGAAGGTACCCAATACCATACAAAAAAAAAAAAAAATAGTAAGTAAGTAAGTAAAGAATGTTAATTACAACAACAACAACAGTGGTTAGAATGACGATAATTAGTTTTAGACCATAAACAATGATGTATCTGGTTTTTCTGAAATTCTATAATCAAATGAACTTATTGACTCAACTTTAATATCTTGAGTAAGTTTCTCATCTGCAACGATACTAACAGTAACACCGAACCAGTTTGAATATAAAGGCCTATTGTTAACTCTATTTCCTTTATTAGTATTGACGATGTTAGCGGACTCACCTAATCTATTTTTACCAGATTCATCAAATCTAACTTTTGAGTGAGCTAAGATTATAAATTGACTACTTTGACCATTTGTTGAAGGAATCAAATGTGAATCATAACTTGTCAGTTGATGTTGTGTTTGTGGTAAAGTTGTCCATATTTGTTGAAATTGATCTTTGGAACCAAATGGAGTACCATTGATAATGATTCTTGATTGTGGAAGCAATTGTGGTACGATTGATTGTTGGAAAGATACACTTGAACTATTAATTTGAATATCTAATGAATCAAATATTGACTTTAAAAAGGGCTCCAATTTAAACGTCGGGTCATTTATTTGTTGACCAAAATTTCTATTCATTTTAAGATGAAGTAATTTTCTTGTTTAAACAATATATAAATATAAAATATAAAATATAAATATAAATATATAACTAAACTTGTTCGGCTAAGAAAGAAATTATATCGTGGCGTAGTAAACGTAGTAAATCTAACAGCGTGGCACAGCAAACCGTCGTAATAAAATTGACCTAGTGGAATTAGTTTCGCCGTTCACTTGAGCCTAAAGTTGCTGCTAACGAAATGGCTGGTGGCAGCGGGCGCGGTGCCATGGTGATGAGCTACCGGGGGGCTGGCCTGTTGGTGCGGCGTGGCGGCTGGACCCCATTTTCTGGATCAGAACGAAGAACATAAGATCATGATTCCTGCAGTTAGCCATTTCTTTCTATTGCTGCCTATATAATCATACTTATTCCCAGCCGATCTGACAAGTTGTTTTTAGTACGCTTTTTCCTTGACATTTTTTTCTTTTAGATCACCCTCCCCCTGAATCCAACATCTGGCTTGCGACTTTCTTCATCTTCATTCGTTATCCTTTCCCCAATACCTGTATATCATTAATCCCTCTTATCTTCCACTCTTTCCATTAATTCTACTACAGTACTTCATCTTTTTTTTATCATAATATAGTTAGAGGAATTACACCTTTCGTTATATTCAAGAACACTTACCAACAACATCTCTTTTTTCCTTTCGTTTTAGAATGTCTCTAGCTACTTCTACAGCACCATCAACTCATTCAGATTTCTTCTTAGGCCACTATAGATCTCAATCTGATTCTACAAACTATAAATCTTCCAGTTTCCACGATATGGTCCAAAAGCCCAGATTAATTCCCGATGCCGCAACCGTTCAACAAATAGCTACTTCATACACCCCTAAAAAGAGACCACATAATGAAGTCACTCCTGATATCTTTAACTCTTCTTCAAATTCAACAGAAATTACTTCTTCTCCTTTAACCAAGAAGGCCAAATCCGCTCCTTCATCACCGATTACGTTCATTGGAAACTCTAATTCTGATCAATCCAGTATTGCCTCTTCAAATGTTTCAATTCAGTTACCTTTAGTTACACCCAATACAAGTCCTCTTCCAAAAATATTTACTTCATCAACGATTACCAGCTCTATTACTTCCCCTGAGTTATATAAAATTGATAATACAGGACCAAAGAGTCCTTTAGCTTCTCCCAGATTCCACTCAATTTCCCCATCAATTTCTTCAACTCAATCAATTACTCCCAGAAAACCTCCAAGAATTTTAAAATCAACGTATAAACCAACAACTATTATTCCTGAAGCATCTTTTTATTATCCAGATACTTGCTATAATTTCAATTTAATTCAATCCTCAGCCAGTGCTAATATTAGCAATGAAAGATCGTCGTTAGTTGATCACCAAAACGATGAATGGAGAGAACATTTTTCATATAAAGTTAGACATCAAAATCACGAATTGTTTAAACAATATAAGAATTATTGTGAAGGAATAAAACCGAATTCTTTATCATCTAAAACCTCAAGAGTTGCAAAACCAGTTTTGAGACCATCTAAACCATCTTCTAGATTGACTGATTTTATTGAGAATCAATTACAAAAGTTTGATGGATTAGTCGATTATCCATACGCTGCTAACTATTCATATCAGAAATCCGGATATCTAAAAGATATCGATGCTTTAACGACTAAACCAGAATTATATAGCTACTTGAATGAGAGATCAAAACCAGCTCCACCACAATATAGTCCTGAATCTTTTAGACTTCCGCCATGCCCTAAACCAGAAGATTTTGATACTTTAAATTACACTTCACCACATAGAGCTGACTTGAAATTAACTCAACTATTAAAACCCCCTTCTCCTCCTCTTCCTATACATCAAATTACCAACCCGACCCTTCAAGTTCATCCACTTACTTCTCAAAATCTTCCACCATTGCAATCAATACAATCCCTACCCCTTATTTTCCAAAATCAAGAACCCCCACTTTTTCAACAGCAACAACAACAACAACAACAACATCAACAACATCCGCTAGAACTTGTTTCAAGAAATGAGCAGTTCAAGACCCCACCTCAAGCAGCTAGAGTTAAACTAGTTACTCCAATAAACACTCCAAGTTTAAGTATTACTTCTTCTTCCAGATATTCAAATTCATCTCCAAAAAAGAAATCATATTCCAGAGGTTCTTCTCCAACTAGAATAATAGGCCTAACATCTCCTGGGAAATCTTCAAAGCCTTCAAAGTCTCCAAAGTCTCCAAAATCTCCAAAATCTCCAAAATCCCCAAAATATCAAAGTGAAAATCCTCAGAATCATCATCCTTCAGCTGTTCGCACCTGTATTTCATGTCATTCTTCCCAATCTCCCTGCTGGAGACCTTCGTGGTCATTAACTGAAGGGCAATTATGTAATTCTTGCGGATTAAGATATAAAAAGACTAAGGCTAGATGTCTTAATACAGAATGTTTGAGAATTCCAGCAAAAGGTGAATGGACTTTGATGCAAAATAAAGGAAGAATGTTTATTGAAAAATCTGGAAGGATGAGCTATAAATGTTTACATTGTGACGACGAAGTTGCCGTCGATGAAAGTTAAGACTTTGAAAGTCTTACTTTATTTATTATTCACATTCCATATAAATATCACGTTGTTGTTGATTACACTTCATTATAGAAATGATTCTCTTTTTTTTTTTTATATATATAAGTTCCTGTATTTTTATTTTAATTATATTTTTTTTCTGTTTTTATTACTCATATATTTTTATTACTTTTCAACACTTTTCTGATTTTTACTTTCACTTTTATCTTTAATTTTTACGTTTATTTTGGTTTTCCAATTCGGTACTCCTTGGTTTCTAACACTTTCAGTTTTTATAATATTGGCTATTTAATTTTGTTCTTTCTTTAATTTTATCTTGTAACAATTGCTTATTTTCTACTATTGTTTAACAAAATTATATTTTGGTATGTAATGATAACTAATTACTTTGTTATTTATCGTAAATCTCAAACTAAGTGATTCTGAATTTTATAAATTTTCTAATAAACAAAAAAAAAAAAAACGCACTAGACAAAAAGAAAAAGAACATCAAAATTAGGCAAAAAATACTCTAATTCTCAAACAAACTTTCTAAAACAATTTCACCATTAATTACACCTTTAACATCAGCTAAAATATCAACAAAGCTATCAAATTCTTTATATTTAACATTTCTTTGTTTACAGACGGTGACTAAATCTCTACCTCTTTTAGCAAATAGTAAATCACAAGAACCGGCAGCAGAGATATCTGAAACACCATCTCCACAATAGAATAAAATTGGTTTCTTTGATTCTTCAATTGAGTAATAATCATGCTCATTAGATAAAAGGTTTTGTATTGAAGCATTTTTATCATGACCAAATGATGTAGTGTCTCTATAAACAATCTCCCAAGTTCCTTCTGCTTCATTGACCTTCGCATGATTAGCGACAATCTTAATATAGTCCATTGATTCTAGTCCCACTAATTTCTTTAATAGTGCATCAATAATTGGTTCCATACCAGATGAAACAACATATAAAGGAATTTGATTTTGTCTACAGTATTTGTAAAAAGCTTCAAAACCTGGATCTATTTGAACACGATCAAGTAAAAACTGAATACATTCACTAAAAGAATAACCTTTGCTTGAAACTGACTTAAGCATTAATGAGAATGCTTCACCAAACCCCATTTCACCACTTAAGATTTTATCGTTTAGCTTCTTACGCTCGTCAAATCCCATACCTAAAGTATCAGTCAAAAGATCATTAGAATCTTGGAGCGTAACAGTACCATCCCAATCAGTAAAAACAATAGCCTTCTTCTTTTCGGTGACAGTCATGGTTATATATGGGTTGTAAAGCAGTAAAGAAAAAAGACCAGCCAAAGAATAATCAAAGACAGTTGTTGGTAAGAGTTGAAGTTCGAATACGGCGCGCAAAACACCGATAAGGTCTGTTCAACTTGGTCAGAAGAGAGCTAAAGAAGGACACAAATGGTCAAAATCACCGTGTTATCCGGTGGGACCGCTACAAATTCCATTCTGGATGTGTTCTGTCGTTTGTTAGACACTGGTGACGAATCTTCTTTTGTTACTCATATCCTACCGGTGTCAGATAACGGTGGGTCAACGAGTGAGATCATTAGGGTGCTGGGTGGCTGTTCTGTAGGAGACTTAAGGTCCAGGGCAACCAGACTTATTCCAGCTTCCAATCCTTTACAACCACTGCTGACTCATAGACTACCAGCAGAACCCACTACTGCTCGTGCAGAGTGGGAGGCCATCGTGGATGGCTCCCATAAATTATGGATACCCGTTCATGGTGCAACTAGAGAAATTGTTCGTAGTTTTTTTATCCATGTTCATACTGAATTGTTGAAAAGAGGTATGAGAGCTCCCTCTGGTAATAATAACAGTGCCAACTTTCGTTTTGAACATGCTTCAGTTGGAAATTTATTTCTTACTGGAGCACGCTTATTTTGTGGTTCACTGGATTCAGCCGTTGAGTTATTATTAAGAGTTGCTCAAGTTGATTCTAGATCTAGAGTTCTTCCTTGCTTAAATACCAATTTTACTTACCATATATCTGCTTTATTAGAAGATGGGTCCGTTGTAACTGGCCAATCACAAATATCACATCCTGCAATTAGTACAGAGTTAGAGATAAATTCAAGAGATATTGTTTCGTATGCTACATCTAATGATCCAAATTTTGTTCCTGATACTTTAATTTATAATAATGAATTTAGTAGTGGAGAAGAAGAAGAGGAGAAGGAAGAAGAGGAAGAAGGAGAAGAAAATGAATATGCAGTTCCCTTGTATACTCACCCCGAATTAAAGAAATCTCAACTGAATTTTAGTAAAGATGATTCAACTCCATTACCTTCTCCTATATCAAGAATTTATTATATATCACCTTACGGTGAAGAAATATTTCCAATAGCTCAATCTAGAATGCTCAAATACCTAACTGGTACTGATTTGATTATCTATTCGATTGGATCCTTGATGACATCAATTGTCCCAATATTAATTTTACAAGGGGTTGGTGAGGCGATTGCTGACCACAATACGAATAAGAAGAAAGTATTATTGCTGAATGGATCATTAGATAGAGAAACTTCAACTTTAGATGCTTTAGGATTTTTGAGTACGATTTTAAAATCAGCTAAATATTCGATGCTAGTGAACCAGAATAAAAAGAAAGTTAACGGTGATATCGATCATTTTCAATTAAGCTCACTTGTTACTCATCTCATATATCTTGATAATTCCGAAATTCATGTAGATACCAATGAAATCGAAAGTTTGGGTGTTAAATGTATTAAAGTTGATTCTGAAGTTGGTGTATTTGATAGATATGATTTGGATCAATTGTACCAACGATTAAATGATATTATTAGAGGTGAATTATAGAATTAATGTATACATTATTCATTTGTTGCATTTGAAATGATTTGTAGTATATAGTAAACTCCGCCACAACAAGGGGCGCAAGCGGACGAACCAAAGAAAGTTGTAGATCAGTTCAACAAACCAGATAGTTCACTTCCTTTCTAGGCTTCAAATAACAGATCTAGACAATATCAGGCTGCTAGCTTATTGATTTAATTGATAGTAATACTACAATATGAAGTTAACTTTACTGATTCCACTTTTATCTACAATATCTACTTCAATTGCCCATGGTGATCATGGTCAACAACCGCAAGTAATAAATAAAGAATCTGAGTTTCATGAAGAGATTCCATCTGAGTTTAAAGGTTCATGGCAAGCCTGGCACATGAAAACTGAACATGATTTGGATCATGCTGATCCGGAAGCCGTTTTCACCATCCATGATACAAGAAGTATTGGATCATTGAATGCTGCCGATATTTTACGTATGTATGGATTAGCAAGAGAAGAGATTGTCGGTAAAGGGGACGGACTAGGATCACACGATGATAGTGAATTAATTGATCAAAATTTAAGGGAAAAGATAGTTACTAAAGTCTTCTCATCAATCGACACTAATAATGATGGAGAAATCTCCTTACAAGAATGGTTGGAATACTCTAAAAATGATGGTGAATTTCCTGATTTTGGAATTGGCCCAGGTCATGAATACGATTTTGAAGAAGAATATGAAAAGCACCATTGGTTAAAGTATCATGCTGATGTTGATCCAGATAGTGAAATCCAACATGCTGAAGATGTTGAGCATGAATTATTACACCACTTACACGATATAGAACACCACGGCGAAGACATGGATGATTCTGAAGTCCAAACTATCAGATATCCAATTTTAGAAAAGAATATTCCAAAAATATTTAGAAACAAGGTGTAGGTACTCTTTTAATTGAAACGATTTTACTAAATGTTGATTACTGTTATGAATCAAATCAGAATTTAATGAATATATTTATTTTGACATTTGCTTTTATTTATAACTGTATCTTTTAAATTTTTTTTTTTGCTGAGGATATAAATAAACTTTCAAACCTGCGTTGTATGAAATTCTATAAAGTGTTAACTTTTATACGTTTTCAATAATTTCAACAGGTAGCTGATACTAATATATATTAATATATTGGGCATGCACATCTAAATAATCGAAAGTGCCTCAATGATATTTAATAGAAACAACCTGCTGAACAGAATGCAATTCCAAATCAAATAAATAACAAAAACAAACAGTATTAAAACACAAAATGTAAAAAGAATAGAAAAAAATGAGACACACTAAACAAGGTATACAAAATTATAAATAAATACTTTAAACATATAATGATAAAGATATATTAATCATTTAAATCTAACTTAAATGGGAAAACTAAAACAACATTAAATAACAAAAGATATATAGACTAATTTAATGTCATTTAAAATTCTTCGTCAGAAGAAACGTAAGCATCACCTAATTCCTTCTTCTTCTTCATTCTTTCCTTCTTCTTCTTTCTTAATTCAGCAGATGATAACTTAACCTTCTTCTTAGCACTGGCAAGCTTGTTACCCATAGCATCGAATTTATCACCTTCATCAGCTTTCTTTTCAATTCTTGGACCAGCACCTTGACCAGAAACCCAATTGTGACCTGATGGAGTCATCTTACCGTCAACGACAGCCCAAACTTCTTCAGTTAAGTCCTTAGTAAATTCAGCAGAGTGAGTAATGATAATGATACCACCTTCGAAAGCTTTCAAGGCTTTAGATAAAGCACCTAAAGAATCTCTATCCAAATAGTTAGTTGGTTCATCTAAAACGATTAAGTGAGGTCTTTGCCATGTACAAGCAGCTAAGACTAATTTAACCTTTTGACCACCAGATAAACCTCTAATTCTGGAATGGGAAACTAATTCAGAATCTAAACCTAACATAGAACAATGGACTTCGATTTCCTTTCTTGTTAATGGTCTGAATTGACCAGAAGCTAAAGCTTCCTTCATATCAACTTCAGCAACTAATTTAGAATGTGATTCAATAACTTCACCTCTTGGTAACCAAGCGTTATCAACAGACATCATAGGAACCCATTTTTCAGATTTCATACCAATGTTTTCACCTAATAAGAAAGAACATTCATATTCATAAGTGTTCTTGAACTTTCTTCTAGCATGAATACCAGCAATTCTTCTTGGAGTACCTTCGATTTTATAGATCTTGTTCATAGCTTCTTCATCAGATTCGTTAATTTGTCTTGAAGCTCTGTCCATGGTTTCTCTATCTTCACCAGTTTGGAATCTCCATTGGATATATTCAGAAGGAGTCTTGTCTAAGTGGGAATCAATATGAGCAAAAGCATGTTGTTTAATGTAAGCAATTCTACAATTTTCGTGGACGTAAACTTCACCAGTAGTTGGTAATAATTCACCAGTTAACACGTTAATTAAAGTAGATTTACCAGCACCATTTGGACCAATAACAGCAATTCTTGAAGATAAAGAACATTGGAAGTTAATACCAGAAATTTGTGGTTTGTCAGTACCTTCATATTGGAATGACATACCAGAAACTTTAACAATAGCTTTTTGTTTGGTCTTAACACCTTCTAAGAAACCTGGTTCTGGGAATCTAAACTCAAGATCAGAAGCACCAATTTCACCATATGACTTGGCGGCTGGGACTCTCTTGATGAATTCAGATAAGTTACCCTTGTATTTTCTTAATTTGAAACCTTCATAATGGATAATGTATTGAACAACATTATCTAAGAAACCAGAATCATGGGAAACAATAATGGAGGTAATACCACAGGTGTTTAAGTAGTTAACTAACCAAGCAACGTTAACGGTATCTAAATGGTTAGTTGGTTCATCCAATAATAAAATATCAGCGTTCTTTAAAACGGCTCTAGCTAAAGCTAATTTCATCTTCCAACCACCAGATAAAGCACCAATTGGCATCTTAATCATAGCATCAGAGAAACCGAACTCAAGTAATTTAGCTTCAATTAAGTCCTTTCCACCAACTTCACCATTACCGTAAACGAAATCAACAACTGGAGTATCAGCTTCAGAACCATCAATATCATGTTCAACATAAACAGTTCTACATTCGTCTTGGGATGGGAAACCTTCAACTTGACCATTGGCAATTGCTCTCATTAAAGTAGATTTACCTGCACCATTTGGTCCACATAAACCATATCTTCTAGCTCTCTTTAATCTGAATTGAGTCTTGTTTAACAAGATCTTAGCACCATAAGCTAAAGAAAATTCACAGTTACATAAATCTTCACCTTCATCATCTTCATCTTCAAAAATTGGTGGTTGAGGAATGTTATCAACAGATCTCTTTCTGAATTCTTCAATTAATTCCTTGGATTCCTTTTCATGTAAAAAGATGGTTAAGAAAGGAGACAGAGCTGAAGACCAAGCTTGAGGATCAATTTTTCTTTCATCAATTAAATCACCGGCAATAGCAGCAACGTAGGATTGAACGACATCGAATCTAGCTGGTTTGCCCTTGACTAAATCTTTCAAAATATCAAAGTTAACGGAAACATCACCAGCAGTAGAAACTTCTGGAATGGTATCATCTTCTGGAATAGCACCGACTCTTCTTAATGTGTTAAGAGCTCTTTCAGTAACAGATCTGGCTTCTGGATCAGCAATAACTTGGAAATTACTCTTTAAAGCTGGGAATAAGTTGTTCATGAAAGGAGCAACAACTTGTGGATCATCGACTAATTTACACATGTTATCAACAATAACAGCGGCTTTTCTCTTAATAGCAGTATCTCTTTCAGCTAAACCTCTTGACAATAATGGAACCATAATAGATAAAGCAGCCATAGTAACTTCGGAAACGAAAGTAGTAGCACCTAATTCATGAACAGTTTCAGTGACTAATTTTGGATCAGCAATAGATTTAACCAAAGATGGAATGAATCTTTCAATATCCTTGTTTTCAACAGTGTTGGTACATTTGATCATGGTTTCAGTAGCAGCCTTCTTAACATCAGGTTTGGTATCCCACATAGCTTCAGATAAAACTGGGATTAATTCAGGCATTCTTAAAGCTAATTGATCTTTAGCAATATCAACTAAAATAGAGATAGAAGTTAAGATAGCAATCTTTTCTTGCCATTTGGAAGTAGTTTCCAATTGTTTAATTAACTTAGCAAGAATATCTTTGATAGCAGTAGGAGTAACAGCCTTGGTAACTGCATGTAAAGCATCGGAAGCAGCAGCTCTGACTTCGGTTTGCTTATCACCGGCCTTTTCTGAGATCAATGGAACCAGTTCAACAATGTAAGGTTCAACAGATGGGGATAAGTCTCCATCGGCAATATGAGCAACAGCTGTCAAAGCGTTGATAGATGATTTCTTATCCTTAATAGCGTTGGCTAAAGATTTGAAAAACTCATAAGGAACATCGTGTTCAATGATTTCACCATTTAAGAAAGAGGCAACGTTGGTAGCAGCTGCATCTCTGTCATCAGCTGTAGCAAGAGAGAGCTTGCTAAAAAGCTGGGATAGCACTTCGGAAGATTGCTTTGATTCGGCGGCAGCAGACATTCTAGTGAAGTGGAGGTATGACCTTTAAAGGAAAAAAAAGGAAGAAGTAAATGGGAAAATTAATTTTTAATGTTAGCTATTTACACGTTTAATATGAAAAAATTTGAGAAAAAATTTATTACACCGCCTGGTTGGAAGTTGGGCCGGGTAATGAGTGGCGCAGGAGGCGGTGTATTGCCGTGCCGAAATCCGATTATTGGAGCCGGTCGCGTTGTTCGGATGTCAAATTTTGGTGAACGAGCCTATTATAACAATGAATTTCTCGTATAAACAAACATCAACAGCAAAGTTTCATTTTTTCTGCTGGCCCAGTTTTAACTTCAGTTATCTCAAATTTTTCGCCAGTTTATATACTTCCTTGTATCATATAGAATTATAGATATAGTTATACATATCTTTTACCATATTATTCACCGTACTATGACTCAAACCCAAACTGAAGCTCAAACCAATTTTAAAACAGAAAAACCCCAACATTTACAAGTTGAAACATCTGAGTACCACCAACTAGTCAAGTCTCTATCTAGGGATGAAATCCTTATAAAGTTCCCTGATGTTATTCCATTAGAAAAAACAACCGGTGAATTATCTTCTGCTTCAGAACCAACTTCTGAAGAAGGTCAACAAGTGGATAGTTTTTTATTTGAAGGTCAAGATGAAGAACAGATTAAACTGATGTCTGAAAACTGTATTGTTTTAGACTATAACGATAAGCCAGTTGGATCTGGTACAAAGAAACTCTGTCACTTGATGACTAACATTAACAAGGGTTTATTACATCGTGCTTTTTCCGTGTTTTTATTTAATTCTAAAAATGAATTATTATTACAACAAAGAGCTACGGAAAAGATAACTTTTGCGGACATGTGGACTAATACTTGTTGTTCACACCCTTTATGTGTTCCATCTGAATTAGGTTCCGTTGAAGGAAATTTAGAACTATCTATTAAAGGTGCTCAGGTTGCTGCACAAAGAAAGTTAGATCATGAACTAGGTATAGCTCCAGAATATGTTCCATTAGATGACTTCAAATTTTTAACCAGAATTCATTATGCTGCTCCATCAAGTGGTGCTTGGGGTGAACACGAAATTGACTATATTTTTATTATCAAAGCTGATCCAGTTATAAAAGAAAATGAAAATGAAGTTAGAGATATTAAATATGTTACGAAAAAAGAATTACAAGACATGTTTGAAGATGAAAGTTTGGTTTTCACTCCCTGGTTTAAGCTGATTTGTGAATTTTACTTATTTAAATGGTGGGATCATTTGGATGATTTAAATCAATTTAAGAGTTCTGAAATTGACCATATGTTATAAGAGACTTTTTTCTATGCTTTTTTTGAATGCTAACTTTTTTATTTGCCTATGCAAATTTACGATCTATGCTTGTTTCTGTTCATTCCTGTTTTTACAAAGCCATTAGAATTTAATTTTTTCTATTTACGCACTCTTTTGTTTAGCTAGATAATTTCACAATAGCTAACGTAGTCTTAATATATATTTATTTTTTTCAAAATATTGATGGGGTACCAAGAATAAACAAAAATATCAATAAGCAAAATTAAATATAAAAAATGTTAACGAAAAAAAAGTAATGAAACTTATTGTAGGACCTACTCGACATATAGGCATTCGACTTTACTGGTTTCAAATCCATTAAAGTTACTAGATGCCACAGAAGTATAAGCACCAACATTTTCAAAGTAAATCCAGTCACCAACCGAAACATCATGAGTTAAGTTACATCTTGAAGTAACGCAATCTAATCCATCACAGGTTGGGCCCCAAATTGAATACTCTTTGGCAGAATTATACATTTTTTCTTGACTACCGACAGTTTCAAAATATTTGAACACACCGTTTGAAGTAAGAACTTTCGGTTCAACTTCTTGATGGTCAAATAAAATACAATTTAAATTACCATAAACACCATCATTCAAGTAAATTCTTTCTTCAAAAGGACCACCCCTTTTGGAAGTAACGTGAGTGACTAAAGTGAATAGGGAAGATGAAAGGAATCTTCCCAATTCCGAAATCATCTTCAAATTTGGATACTCAGCTTCTGGAAATGCAGCATCCAATTGAGAACCCATAAACTTTGCAACCTTGCAAAAAGTTGATACATCAAACCCACCGCCAATATCTAAAATATCAAATTTATATCCAAATTCTGACTCTGAAATATTGAATAAATCTTTGCTGTCTTTAATAGCCAATTCAATAGTCTTATAATCATTGCAGCCAGAACCAACATGGAATGCCAAACCTCTCAAATTTAGATCTAATTCCCTACATTTAGCAATCAATTCTAGTGCATAATCAAATCCAGCACCAAACTTAACTGATAATGGGCATGTAGAAGTTGAATCCTCAGTTTGAATTCTAATCAAAATTCCAGAATCCGGATGAAATTCCTTCATCTTATAAAGTTCATCAATATTATCAACGGTAGTTAAGTTGACATTATTTTGGTTAGCATATCTAATATATGGAATTGCTTTACAAGGGTTTGCATAAATAATGTTGGAAGGTGAAGCACCGTGTTCTAACATCATCTTGATTTCATTCTTGGATGCACAATCAAAGCCTAATGATAGTTGGACCATTTTCTTTAAAATCCTTGGATCATTATTACATTTAACTGCATAATGAGGTTGAACTCTTGGTAAGTAAATATTCCATAATTCGATTAAATTGTCTAATTGTTTTAAATCACAAACAAAAAATGAGTCTAGATCGTCAACACCACAAGTAGCTAAATTAATAGATTTAATCTTTTTGTAAATAGCCTCACCAATTAATGCATTTCTAGAACTGGTATCAATTTTCTTTTGAATCTGAATACCCGTTGGATTTTTAAAGTCTTTTTCTGGGAAAAAACTATCATCTAATGAAACTGGTGCCATTCTTTGAGGAAAATTAGTATCTAAAGCAACAGTGGATTGAAATCTTGAAGGAGATAAAATTAAACTTGTAAAATAAAAATTATTAAATAAACCAAATGATCTGGTAAAACGAGAAGTCAGCATTCAAATGATAAAGATTCAAAGAGGATTTATTTGAGACGTGGAAGTAGAAATACCTTTTTTTAAAAAGATATCCTTTATGGTGTTTAAACTTTATGCGGCAACTCTCGTAGTAATATCGATAATCAAACAACTAGAATTAGTAAACCAACAAAGTTACGAATGAAGAAGATGGATTTCACAATAAGGAGCTCTTAGAGATGGGACACCTTCAGATTTTTAAATGTATAGGAAAGGGAAAAAAAATTTAATCCCGTCCCTCGGATAAGCAAAATTTTCCGTTTGATTTACCTTCTTGACTTCAACAATGCTCGCTTATTGTAAGAGACATCATTTCGCCCGAATAGTTGACTCTGTCCCCATTCCGAACTTCTTTATTCGAGAAATTAATTCGGACAGGCAATATTTGTCAACGTAGACTCAGATTCTGGGATATCAGAGTTCAACTGAGAGAAAATCAAAGATCAAATAAAGATCATAGAATGACTTTAACCTCTAAAAAGCAAGCAGGTGTTGAATCAGTTCTGGAGGTTCATGGCTGTCACACATATTAGGCTGGTCTACAGGTGTTGGGCCTGAACAACACCGCGCTTAAACCTTAGAGGGAAACTCTCAATCAAATTTACCGAATTAGGCTTCTCCTTTTTAATAATCTCTTTTACATCGCTTCGGCTTTAACATTCGGAGATTTATCTTTTATAAACCAGATGACACAAAAAGTAATCAAAAACTAAAAATATGACAATGGATGATAATATTGGTAACTTCTCAGATAAAGTTGACGTTTTAAGCGTTAGAGATCATATGACTTTTAAGTTCTAAGGAGTTTTATTCAAAAATTGATAAACAATTACCAAACATTGTTTTCTTATCTGATAAACATGTCTACTTTAATTTTTGCTTTTTAAAGTATTTGAAAACCTCGTATAACGTTATTTACTAAATGTAGAGACTGTTAATACTCGTAACGTAGAAAACCGTAACCACAATCTCCAAGAATGGGTCTAGAGAAGCTTAAAGAGGAAGAGCAAAAAACGGGAATAGAAATGTCACGTTCGCGTATATACTTTGCATTATTATTGTATCGCAAGATTCAGTAATCGGTAATCAGTTGCGCTAAACGTGTTCCGTTCATACAGGAAGTAAATATGTTTAACTCTTATCTTAAGGTATTCTACTTTAAATGGTCAGCTGTTTGATTGGCATACAGTAAATACCGCAATCTATTCTACCTTATCTAAAAGTATGATAAGTTGCGGCATTCAAATGTCTAGGGTGTAACTTTCAAAGAAACATGATTATTGCGTTATCATAATTTATTCGATTTAAGAGGCGTAGGCTATATTTCAGAAATTTATTTTGAAGGTCACTTTATCTAAAGGAATATCATTATCAATCAAATGCACAGATGCAGATTATCTAGTGTAATTTTAAGAAGAAAACAATGATAGCTATAGTAATGATTGATCGGATCCATGTTTAGCATATGCATGGTTCCAGGTGGTAAAGAAGATTGAAATCTACAAAGATCAATCCAACAGACAATTGAACACTTCTACCCCACTTATACTAGATAGAAATGTTCAAACAAAAACTTGGTAAAGCAGTAGATACACAGTAAATAAAGTAAGTTGAACAAACCATAGTATATTCTATAGTTACATGTAATACGTTGAATGTAGTAAACTTGCATATACTGCAGGGGCAGGAAGAAGAATATAAAAGAGATGGTTAATCCCGCTTTCTGAAACTTCTTTTGGAGGGAAAGACGACACTCGGAAAGCTTCACGTATTGGGAAGTACACCAGCGACAAAACTCAATTGCCTGTTTTCTTTGATTAAGATGACTGTCGATACTTCAAATGGAGAATTCATTGTATTTGGACAAAGTGTTGGATGGGGAATTTTAGTTGGAGTTGGTGCCGCATTTTCGGTATTTATGATAACATTATCGATGCTGTTAAAGAAATATTTAAATGAAGTTCAAGATTCAGAAATGTTATCAACTGCTAAAAGATCGATTGGAGTTGGACTAATATCCAGTGCAGTTATATCTTCTTGGACAATTGGTTCAACTTTGCTATTGTCATGTACCAACGTTTATAAATTAGGTTTATCAGCCGCTTGGTTTTATGGTGGATTTGCATGTGTTCAGATCATAGCATTTTCAGTTGCCGCAATTGAATTGAAACGTAAGGTTCCAAATGCTCATTCATCGCCTGAAATATTTAGAGTAAGATATGGTAAAGCAGCACATTTAGTTATGTGTTTTTATTCATTCATTCAACAGTATTTTCATACAACAAATACTATCGTTAACGGTGCTGCCGTTTTCCATGGATTAACTGGGGTTAGTAGAGAAGCATGTTGTGTTTTATTACCGTTATTTGTTGTCTTATATACCTTGATGGGTGGTATTAAGGCAACTTTTTTGACTGATTGGACTCACGTTGTTATTATTTATGTTGTTATGTTGACATTTATGTTCAAAGTTTATGCCACATCTGATATAACTGGATCAACTGATAAAATGTGGGATTTATTAACTGAAGCTGCGAAAGTTACACCTGTTGCTGGCAATCAGGATGGATCATATTTAACTTTTAAGTCAGTCAATGGTGGTTTATTTGGCTTGATTTTATTTGGATCAGGTTGGGCAAACAGTGTTAATAGTCAGTTATTTCAAAAATCTTTAGCATGTAAACCAAAAAGTACTTTATTTGGTTATGTTTTAGGTGGGATTTGTTGGTTTACTTTACCATTTGGTTTGGCTACAGCAATGGGAGCATTTTGCAGAGCGATTGAGCACACCGAGTACTTTCCATTATACCCAGATACTTTAACAACACAACAAATCAAAAATGGTTTGGTTTTACCTGCTGCAAGTTTTGCATTGATGGGTCAAGCTGGTGCTGGTGCAACTTTATTGATTATATTCATGAGTGCAACTGCTGCTTTTTCTAGTGATACTATGGCCGTTGGTGCTTTAATAACTTATGATATTTACAGACCATATATTAATCCGAAAGCAGATGGTAAAAAGTTGGTTTCAATCACTGATATTGGGGTCTGTATATATGCAGTTTGTGTTATGGCAATGGCAATTGGACTTGGTACAACTGGATTTGATGTCAGTTTTATAACAACTTGTTGTGGTATTGTCGTTGACGTCTGTGTTATACCAATCTTCGCAACCTTATTTTGGAAAAAAATGTCATCATTTGCTTTCGTTTTTTCAACAACTATATCAACCTGTGTTGCGGTTGCATGCTGGATTGGTTATGCATATTCTGAATCAGGTGCTGTTAATATGGCTTCCTTATCAACATATAAAGCTTTAGCCGCTGGTAATATGATTTCATTAGGTACACCTGCTTTATTAGTTCCATTATTTGTCTGGATTAAACCTGATAATTTTGATTGGGAAATTTGGAAAACTGATATTGTTCAAGCTGATGATTCAGGATTTGATAAGAGTAACGGATTACAAAATACAATGAATGGTGAAGAAATGACTGAATTGTTGTTGATTAATCAAAGAAATGATGCAAAAGATATGTTACACCATAGAAATATAGGATTTATTATTGTTACAGTACTTGTTTTATTCTTCTTAATTTTATTTCCAATGCCATTGTATGGCACTGGTTATGTTTTTTCAAAAACATTTTTTAGAGGGTATGTTGTTGTCGCATTTATATGGGTGTTTTTCTCAACTGGAATTGTTATTTTATTTCCTGTTATTGAAAATAGAAAAGTTATTTTCAAATTCTTTAAAGTTATGTTTAGTAAAGGATCTAAGGATAATAATTTATACAGCGACGAAACAATTGAATATGTGACAAATGTTACTTCAGAAAAAAGAGAAGTTGGTACTAGTTCGAAGGGTGAAGATATTATCCAAGTATTAGAAAAAGATTTTTAACTTGAACCGTATATATACTATATAATACTTTATAATCTTTTTGGTATTTATTAATGAGTCTCAACTCGCTACACAATATGACAATATACACTATTATGAAAAAACTAGAGAACGCAAATTTGCAATCCAAATATTGGCATTTTGAATGGCTTTATACATATACTACCCGAAAATGGCTGTACCATCTCTAAGAATAATAGCGTTATCTAATTGATGCTTTAACACAATATATAAATAAAAAAAGTGAAGACAAATGAATTAAGTAGCCGAATGTGTATTCTGTTCATGAAAGGTTTTGCCCCCGTGCAAGAAGTTTTCGCTTAGCAGCGGCTCCATCAGCTGAAACTTCAGTAGAAGTTATCAACCTGCGGCGGTGGTTACCATGAGGTGAGAAAATTTCCGGCATACCAGGCAACCTCTTGCTCATTGGGGAATCTTTCAACATATTCATGCCCAGTAACTCCGAACTTGGCGGCCACCTGGAGTGACCCCAAGATTGCCTGTAAGTAAATGTATATAAAATCAACAGGTATAAAATAAAAATGATAATTCAATTCGTTACGTATTTATAGCTAGACTTTGAATATTCATCCTTGAAAATTAAGTAAGGCTTTCTTTTTGCTAGATCCAAAATAGTTTTTCCAAATTCACTGTTACACCAACTAAACCAAGGTCTTGTATATGCATACTTGGCAGAATAAACATTGATAGACTCATGTAATAGTCCTAAGCCAGCAGTTGACTTTTTAATCAGATTCAAATTCTCCAAAATTTCGTTATCGTTATCACTAGTTCTAATAGCTACTAATAATGACATTGGCCAAGCATTATATATACCAACATGGGGTCCACCAATTCCTCTAAAATGACGGCCTTTCAAATAGTAAGGATTTCCTTTCGTTGATAAAATCATCTTTCTAGTGTTTTGATAAATCTCATCATCAACAGCAATAAATCCCATGTCCGGTAATGATAATAAAGATGGAATATTTGCATCATCCATGAAATTTAAACCCCCATAACCATCAACTTCATATGCAAAAACCTTTCCAAATTCTTTGTGATCAACGACTGCATTTTGTTTGATACCAGAATAAATTTTATTGGCAAATTCTTTGGCCGTATCAGCTAATCCTTCCTGATCAATCTTTCTTAATATTGTGACTAATTTGGTTAATTCTGTAGCTAATTGTGCATTTGCTGGAATGAAAAATTGGAAAATACAGGCATCATCAGATGGTCTGAAAGCTGATCTAATTAAACCAGTACCAAGGTTAACAGGGTTACCAGCACCCGCTAACGGTAAAGTTTCTGTTCCAATGTTAGTTTGCCTCTGGAAAGTGTAAGGTGCCGCATTAACAACCCCGTCCTCATTGAAGGTAGAAGTTGATTCTCTCTTTATAATTAATAATACCATTTCAAAAGCTGTTAACCATTCTTCTGTCAGAAATACTGAAATATCGTTCGAGTTTTCATAGTACTCATTTGATAAGGTTAGAAATGAAGCCAATGAATCTAACTCCCATTTACACTCGAAGACAGCATTCCAAGGAGGCCTTGGTGTAACTGAATCAATGCTTGATGGCTTTCTTGAAACTCCAGAATCTTCTGGAGGTTGAAAAGCATTACAATAGGGGGCAACCATAATATATTTAGCTTGTTGAATTATAGCACCTTTTATTAATCGTTGTAAATGTGGATCATATTTAATCAATGGTTGATAAACACTCAACTGTCTCGCAGAATCCCTTAGCCACTCCGCATGAATATCACCTGTGGAGATAAATGTTGATGGTAATGTATCACCTTTCCCTTGATCAAACCATAAGACGGTAGTATCTAGAGTATTTGGAAATGCGTTTTCAAATAATCGGAATAAATCTGGATCTTGTATTCTTTCTTTCATATCCTCAATAACTTTTTCAACAGCATGACTTTTAAAAGTTCTACACGAATCATCTGGTCTCATATAAGGTAAGCGTAAGGGCCCTTCAGATAAAGGTCCGTGTGGGATTTGTGAATATTTAACATAATCCGGGCATTCTAAGGGAACTTTTGATCCCTTGAACCATTTATTTGATGAGAATACTTCAATTTCATCTTCAGTTACCAATGTCTCTTCATCTTCATAAGCTTCCTTTTTTATGAGCTTGTTAAACAATTCAGGATCTTGAACCACTTGGGGATGATCCTCTTGCTTTGAGGAAGGTGTGGTAATGAGTAGGTAAATCAGCAGTATAACTACCACAGCAGTCAGCTTTGGAGAACGGAGTGATCTTAAAAGTAAATTGACTTTTCCTCTCGTTGACATGGCAGTCTATTCGATTGGTAAACCAGATAACTCGATGTCTCAGAACTTTAATGGGGTAAGAAAAATCAAAATTGCAAGCGCGCGAAAGTTTAACCTGAACTGATTGCTAAGAAATACGTGTGGATTTGACAGTTGCCATCCAGTTCATATTCACTTTCGTCTTCGACAAACCATCAAAGAATGTCAGATCTAAGCCAGTATGTGAACATACCGCTTTTCAATCCCACTCTTCTTTATGACATGTTTTTATCCTTGACATCGTTTTCTTTAGAAAACTCCAAGTTCTTGAAATTGACTGATTAAAGGTATTAACGGTCATAACAGCTTTAAAATTCACTCGTTTTCTAATTTGAATTTTAGGAAGTATTTGTTACTTTAGTTTAACATTTCCTTTTCAAATACCTGTCACGCTTTCCTATTACTCTATAAGTGGATTTATTTTCAAGTTCCTTTTATTTCATGATTACTAACTTTTCAGATTTCTTTCCTCAATACCTCCAGTGACTAGAACTCTAACCATAACTTCTCTAGTTATGGGTGGCTTGAATGCTCTGGGTATAATGTCCGTTTCAGTTTTCACTCCATATCTCCCGGATGTTTGGAATAAATTAGAGCTTCATAGATTGTTGACTGGGTTCTTAGTGTCACACCCCCAACCAATGCAAGGTCTAATGGAAATTTACATGTTATATTCTTTCTCGAAAGGTTTAGAAGAAGGTAAATTTGCTAAAAATCTTCCAGACTACCTTTATTATTATATTATTATTGTTCCATTCATTTTATTAAGTTATGGTTTGTTACTTACCCCAGGGTTTTCACTACACCCATCCCTATTAGGTAGCTTAACATTGACCTGGAGTCTGCATAATTATCAAGAAAATGTTAATTTTTACTTTTTGCCAATTAAAGCTTCTTTACTTCCAGTTGTTTCTCTAGGTTTCAGATTATTAGTCGACGGGAGAGACAGTTTCTTTTTAGCTTTCACGGGTTCCTGTGCAGCTTATGTATACAATTGCCTAGAAACTCGTTCTTTTGGACCACTTATGAGTTTATTTGAAACACAGGATAATGGCAATGCTAATAATAAGAGATTAGGTACTATCAATTCACAAAACGTTTGGCAATATTCTGCCGGCCATTTGTCAGCTCCAGTGTGGTTAAAGTCTCTTGTTTCAAAATATACTGGAATTGATTATAATGCTGCTGCTTTTAATAGAAGTTACGGTACAGTTATTCCAGCAAGAAGAAGTAAGGAGTCGGCATCAGAATCTTCTAAAAGTACCGCATTCTCTAGAAGTTTTGGAGGAACACCATTCAAAGGCAAAGGTAGAAGGTTAGGTAGTGTTGATGAATAAACTGTTGAAATTTTTGATGTTTATAGAGCGTAAAATTCTATTTTGAAAAAAGATAGTAATTACTAAAAGATCCTTCAATGACTTGTAAAGAATCGCGTAATAGTTGAACTTACACAAAACTATGATTCCCGGCTGCTCATCGTTACCTACATTAGACAGCATTGTACAAGCATGACATTGGATGACGATGACCAAAAACCACTGTATTTGGTTGGGTATGGATCGTTACTGTTTAAACCGCCTCTTCACCATTTAGAATATTCTAAAGAGTTCATCAGATTTCCAGGTTATCTGAAAGGCTATTCCCGTAAGTTCTGGCAAAGCAGTTATGATAACAGAGGGACACCAGAAAACAAGGGAAGAGTCGTGACGATTATTCCAGCTGAACAAATCTTTGATAACGAATCTTTTCATCAGGACATTTTGAAGTTCGAATTAGGCCATTTAGAAAATAAACTAAAAGTTATTAAGGATTTGAACCTATTGAAAGATAATCTGAAGGTTTGGGGTTGCTGTTACTATATACCCAAACAATATGCTAAAGAAGCTAGCGAATACTTAGATCTTAGAGAGAAAGATGGGTACATTACAAACGAAATAATTTTTAATGTTGTTCCGACCAAAGAACAATTAGAGAATGAAGAGACCCTGAATATTTTGAAGACGTTACCAAAGAATGAAGATGGCGAACCAACTATTAAATCAGTTGTTTATATCGGTACAGTTGATAACGAATCATTTGTTGGACCTGAAGATATAAATAAAACTGCAAATATTATAAGTAAGAGTGTAGGAGAAAGTGGGCCAAATGATGAATACCTGATTGAACTACATAAGTCATTGGCTATACTTGATAGTACTGGAAAAAACCGAAGCAATGATTTGTACCTGGACGAGCTAGTCAAACTTGTTGATGTTCGAAGTGCTTATTAAAGTGGCATTTGATTAAAAAAACAGTGAAATTTATGTAGAACACCTAAATATGTTCGATCCTAGCATTGTTTCAATAAAGATTGAGTAAGATTTCGCATTAAGGTTACTTCTAGCATTTCTTGAGTCAGCAAAAAGAGACAGAAGTAGAAGGAAGATAAATAAAGTACCAAATCCACTAACAAATAAAGTCATAAAGAATCTAATTATGTGAAAGATTACGGTGAATGCCGATATGATATCAGAGCATGCCAAAGTAACAAATGTGAGAAATTCTATACTTCATCAATGCTGTACTTGCTATATAGAACTTTAGAAATAGCGTGCATAAGGAAACCGGTGCGAGAAACTGAGTTCTATTTACTAGCGAAAGAAAGACTTATAAAATTTAATTTGAGATCAGCTTACAAAGTGCAAATTATAGTTCGTTTTCCAATTGCATGGCTAATGGGTTCACATGGAGTTTCTGAAGATTACAGGGACTTGCTTAGAACGGCATTATTACAGGATGCAGACTTAGCTAACAGTCAAAAGAGACCTTTGAAACGGAGAAGAACTAACTCTAGAGCGCCACCGTTACGGGATGAGGTTAAGCCTGTAACGGATAAACGCAATGAGTCTACACAGAAGGCCACACCCAAGATGGTGGCTAGTGATACTACCAAGAGTATCATTCCTTCAGACAGGTTCTCAAATCATGTTTATTCTACAAGTAGCATACCAACACAGAATTCAGAAGTCAAAATCGATGGGAAGCTGATACAAGTGGAACCAACAAAAGGATTGGCCTATCAATCCAAGTCAGCTAGACGAAATAGTACATTACAAGGTAGTACTACCGCATTAAAATCTGATGTTGTAATTTCGAATCCAAGAACCTTATTTAATTCAAACGACAATAAAGCTTATGAGGCTGACGGCGACGACGACGACGACGACGACGACAATGATGATAATGATAATGGTGATGGAATGTACGATAGCGACGAAGAATTTGACTCTGATGAGTTTGAAGATGTCGAAGTTCCAGATGATGAGCGTGAAGCATTTGAATATCAGATGGATGGCCGAAATATAAATATAACGATAAATAAGGATTTATCAAGAAACAGGTTAAAGAAAGTTAAAAAATCAAATGTATGCTCAAAAGAAGAAAAATTATTCAGGAGAAATTTGCACATGTTGCATATTTTTGCAATGGTAGGCCATGGGGTTAGTAGAAACTCGTGGTGTAGCTCTACAACATTACTCAATGCCTTATCAAAACAAGTTCCTAAACAACTTATGGATGAACTTAAAATATATAATCGAGTGCGTATGAATGCCAATTCAACCGCAAAGTCAAAGACCAGAAAACTGCTTGATCTGTTAAGACACCTAATGGAATACTGGAGTAGATCATGGCACATAAAAAAAACATTTCCTATATTGTACAAGAAACATTGGAATGAAATTGACTGTAAAGATGTTAAACCAAATAAAATATCAAAAGAAAGATTTGAGAAATTAATAATTTCTAGGAAAGGATCAAGAGATATTGCTGCGCAAGGATTTGTTGCTTTGTTAAGGTCAGTTGGGTTGCAATCAAGATTAGTATTTTCAATTCAGCCACCAGACTTTACGAATTCCTCTATAATTGAGAAAGTGGCAGAAAAGCAGGGCGAGAGATTGAAAATTGAACAAAGAAAGAAAATAAATGAATCAAAACAGAAGTCAAAGCAAAAGTCTCAACTTTTCAAGTTAATCGATTCCATGAAGTCTAAGAATCCATCAGGCAGAATAGGTCAAGCATCTTCGGTTGATGAATGTACTAACGAGAAGGAAGAATCTTTACAATTAGAACTTTCAAAATACCCAGTTTTTTGGTGCGAAGTTTGGGATAGGGATTCAAAGAAGTATATTACTATTGATCCGATTGTACAAAGACAAATTGAAGTAGTCACTGTTAGATCTAAATTAGAACCACCCTTAAATAATACCCGAGTAAATAGCTTTTACGTCATTGGCTTCGATAGATTAGGAGGAGCAAAAGATATAACTAGAAGATATGCAGATAATTATAATGCAAAAGTTAGGAAGAAGAGAATAACAAGAGAGCCTACAGGCCAACAATGGTTCAGCAGCGTATTAAAAGGAGCTACCAGGCGTGGTAGAAAATTTAATAAAATTGATCAATATGAAGAAATGGATCTAGAAAATATGACAATTAAAGAAGGTATGCCTAATTCAATTCAAGATTTTAGAAATCATCCAATATACGTTCTTGAAGAGCAATTAAAGTTTAATGAGATATTAAAACCAAAAATCAGTTGTGGAACCGTTCGTCGAAAGACTAATCGGAAGTCTGGAAAAATTAAAGAGGAGTTGATTCCAGTTTATAAAAGATCCAATGTTATGATAGTCAGATCAGCCAAAGCTTGGCATATGCTTGGCCGTGTTTTGAAGATTGGCGAGAGGCCATTGAAGACTCGGGAAAAGTCAAAAGCTGAAACGATGGCAAACTATGGTGATTTTGAAGACGGAGAAGATGAAGAAGACAACGTTAGATTATATGCTGAATACCAGACTGAATTATACGACCCTCCTGATATAGTAGATTTTAAGATCCCGGTCAATGCTTATGGTAACATAGATATATATCAACCATGGATGATACCTGGTGGCTGTGTTCATATACCAAATAAATATGCAATTAAAGCTGCTAAATTGATATCAATTGAATATGCGCCTGCTGCTGTTGGATTTGATTTTGGTGGAACAGGAAAAAAAGTGCTTAGGCCGGGCCGTTCTAGAGCTACCGTTAAAATAGAAGGAATTGTTACCTTCGAAGAGTATGAAGAAGCAGTGTTGACCGTTTGCGACTATTTAGAAGCGGAGGATATTGAAGAGAAAAGCAGAAGAAGAGAATTGATTTCATTACGAGCCTGGAAATTGATTTTGACAAAATTGAAGATTAAGAAAAGATTGGATAAGGCACATGGATCAGTTGACAAGAACGGTGATTCCCAAGGCGATAGCGAAGAGGAAAATATATCCAACCCAGATAAAGAAGACAGAGAAGAAGACAGAGAAGAAGACAGAGAAGATATTGGTGACTCTAAAGAAGAAGGTTTTGCTGGTGGGTTTTTGATGGCTGATGGTATTTATCATTCAGAAGACGAAGAAGACGTGTTTCAAATTAATCACGACGATCGGAATGACACTGACACCGTTGAAAGTAAACAAGATCACCCTGTGTCCATAGGAAAAGGATCTATAGCAAACTTTGATGAAAAAATAAATAATGATGCATATTTTGACGACGACAATTACAATGATGTTGAGTTGATTCCTAGTAGTCCAATCATCAATGATAAGTTAAAGGCAACTGGTTGTGGTAGTTTAGATGATAAAACTGACAATCTAAATAAAAGTCCTAGCCCACGTATATCAGATGGGTTGAAAACGGATGATGAAGATACAGGGGGCTTTTTTCAGATTGGGCAACAAGATGAATTCAACAACAGTGACAATGCTGGTGGGATTACAATAGAGAATCACAATGCCCCAGATTCTTACAGCTATGGTTCAACAAAAAAAGCTTCTTTAATGAATGACCCAAAAAATTACCTGATTTTAGATGAAAACTTAAATAATGGGTTTGAAAGCCCCAACAAATCCAAAACGGGTATGTTTGAAATTAGTGTTATACCAAATGAAGGAAGAACCGAAGAAGGAACTTCTTCCGATTTACAGCATGTAACAGTAACTGAGGATGAGGAGACGAATACCCCAAAAGCAAGAGAGCAAGTTAAAGATGACTCAGGATCCGATGAATATGACGAAGACAGCGTTAATGATAACGAGGAGGAGGAATATGATTTTGAATACAGTGATTCCGAATGATTATTTACAGTGTAATAATCCTAGCCTGGCGAGCGTTACCCGGCGCGAATTAAACTGGTTGATAAGTGTACTCTCTTCTTAGAGTAACAGACCTCTTTGATAAGTAATCGACTTAAGAGTTTGGCACGCAGCATCTCAATTCACATATACGCCTTTTGAAAGGGTTTTAACGTCGTTGGTATCAACCGCACAGTCATTTAAACTATAATATGTTTAGCACAATTCTGAAAAAAGTACCAGCGGCTCCTATCAGCCTTCCTGATCACGATTCTTCTATACTTCCCACAGCAGCAAATCCAAATCCATCTACAATATCAGCTAATGAAGGTATCTTCAGTTTTATTAGAAATCCATTTTCTTCTAATCCTTTATCTTTGGCGGATGATGGCGACCTTACTCCAGCCTCAGATCCAAGTGATACACTATTCAACCTTTCATACCTTGAAAGGGTTTCATTGTTTGCAGTTACATTAATTGGATCTGCTCTCTGTTATTTTATTTGTATTGCTTTATTTGCATTTCTTGTTATAAATCCCAGAAAGTTTGCGCTTATTTGGTCCCTTGGCTCAATACTTTTCTTACTTTCCTTTGCATTTCTAAATGGGTTTAAAAAATTCTACAACCATTTAATATCAAAGGAACGTTTATGGTTTACGGTTTCATTTGTTGGCTCCATAATTGCTACTTTATTCTTCAGTATTATTGGAAAAAGTATTTTACTTGTTACACCAGCTTTTATTATTCAGATAGTCTGCTCAATTTGGTATACTGTCAGCTATTTCCCTTACGGAAGACAAGGATTAAACCTTACCTCCAGTGTCGCGCGTTCACAAGCGGAGAGTTGGATAAATGGTTAATTACAGTTAATTGGACTACTCTTTTTTGTAGAATACATTTCTCTTTTTCAAAAAAACACGTTTTCAGTTTAATATATGCCCACGAACATCCAATGATTATAAAATTATTCATTTAAGTTACAGGATATATATATATATATGAATATTAAACCTTGTAGTAGTTTAAGTAACTAGATTCATATGGGTCTAGATTGGCTTGAATTTGTTTGAATCTAGCATCAAGTTCAGCATGTCTGGTTTTCTTAATAGCATCAAGAACTGATAATCCAGTTTGATAATTATCAACACTCAAATACCGTGTGATTAAAGTCTTGATCAAAGCTCCATTGTCAGTGATCTTCACCAAATCACCAAATTCTCTAAGTAAACCAACGTTCAAAATCTTCTTAATAGGGTCTAAAACATTGTCATCACTTAATTCATTATGTAATGTTAAATACATGAAAGGAATATTTGAATCAGATTCATTTAACGCTTTGGTTTTATTCAAAGCTTGCAAACACAGAATAAATTTCTGTAATTCATTATTCAACCTGAATTTCAACAATAGTGCGATTGCTGATGAATCAGTTTCGGACCTTGTAATTAAACCAGTTAAATATCCTAGTTTATTTTTGTTCTTAACATTGATTAATTCCTTAACTACAGCTTCGCCAAAAATGTCTTGATCGTCAGTAGCTGCTTTTGAATAATCAGTCAATCTTTCTCTTTTTTTGATGTCATCTCTCTTATCCTTTTTAGATTTCTTTAAAGGGCGGGCTTCAATGGTTTCTTTGAAGAAAGTTGAATGGTTTAAAATATCAAAAATAATATCTGAATAACCAGTCAAGGATCTCAAATATATAGATTGATGATAAATACCATCACCCCACTTGAGCATTTCAAGATAATATCTAGCAGTACCTTTTCTCATACAGTACTGATGGAATTCCAATTGATCATCCCAATAAGTTTCAAAAATCTTAATGACAGCATCAAATCTTTTCAATGCCAAACCCGAATATAACACTGCGTCTTTTGATAAAGTATACAATTGTTCAGCTTGAGTTTCTGATGGCGTTGATTTAACTTTTTCATATTCAGCTAATGACGACTTATACATTCTAAAATAAGCTTCAGCTGATTCAGTAACAAACCAAACAGATTGCATAGTATGTAAATCAGCAACCCCATTTGGTGCATCATCATTTTTAGTAAATAACGAAGTAGTGTCAACTGCGTTTTCAATTAAATTGGCTCTTAAATAATACTTTGTTGATTTAGTATTCATAAACCTATCTTGTAAATCTATTAATCTACCTTCATTCATGATTTCTGCAGCTTTTGTTAATTGATTTAATCTTTTGTAAATTCTAGCTTTAACAATATATAGCTCAACTAATGTTGGGGTTGTATCAATTGCAATATTAATTGTTGAAATAGCTTGTTCATATTCTTTAACATGATAATAATGTTGTGCTAAGAAATAAGCTGTCCAACTCTTTGACATTGGATCACTTTCACATTCAGTTTGGAAATAGTTATTAACAATTTTAAAAACTAATGATCTGTTGGATTTTCTTTTATATAAAGGTTTAACATTAACAAAAGTTGACGGAACATTTCTTTTTAATTGACCTAATAAATATTCTTCTAATTTTTTTTCAAATAATTCACCTTTTAAGAAAGTTAATGGAATGAATTTCGGGGGATCAGATTTTGGATAAAACTTAGAAAGCTTTTCATATAAAGCCAATCTTAATTCAGAGGATTTATCTAATGTTTCTAAACTTTCTTCTAATTTATAATAATAGCCACTATTATCGGGAAATCTTTTCAATAATTGACGGTATAGTTTAGAGGCTTCATTTTTTCTATCTAATTTCATTAAATAACTTGCTTTGAATTCAAGTAATGAAGTAATATCACGAACCGTTTTGTTTTTCTCCAACTCTTCAATATTTTTTAATGCTCTCTCATAATCACTAGTTCCTGCAATACATTTATTTTTTAATAACAAAGCTTCAGAATGTTCATACATATCAGACTCTTCTAAACTTGAAACAATGACATCTTCAATTTTAGAAAGAGTCTTTTCAGCAGCTAAATACTCCTGATTTAGATAATAAGCAATACTGGCCCCAGTCCAATTGGCTCTGTAACCAGGTTGATCTTCCAAAGTTTCATTTCTTGAAATAGTTAAGTTTTTAAAATCTCTATTTTGAGATTGAACAGTTGATAAATCCTTCCAAATTCCTTTGTTAAAAGCACCGTTATCAAGGGCAGCTTTATAACACTTTGCAGCTTCAGGGTAGTTTTTAACTGCTCTATAATAAATACCTGCAACATGACAACCTAATGGCTGGGTTGGATTTTTCTTCAAACCTTTCAAAATATACGATTCAGCCTCATCCTTTTCAGGTAAATCTGAATAATATAATGCTAAACCTTTCAAAGTATATGATTGAGCATGATTTGGATTTCTTTTGACAATGGCTTCTAATGATTTGATGGCCTTTTTATATTGTTTGGATTCATATAATTTCAAAGCTTCCCTAAAATGATTGTCATCCTTGTTGGCAGGAGACTGTTTGGCATTTCCAAAACGAGACATTGTTGATAAACCAGGGAGATGTTAATGTCTTCTACAGAAAGCGTTTTCGTTGGTGAAATTTCCTTTTTTTTTTTGTTGACTTTGCGACAGCGAAAATTGGGAGTATTTACAGGACGTTACACGCTACAGTTACACATTTTAAGCACTTCCAAATCTATGGCATTCTTCTAGGAAGAAACGAATTTGTTCAGGATCCATGAATGGATGTGTTCCATGGCCAAAGTTGACGATATAGCGGTGTTTACCACCTCCAAAACCTTTTATCATGGCTTCAACCTTTTGAGAGATAATTTCCTTAGAACCGTACATAACGCAAGGATCGATATTACCTTGTAAGGCAACTCTTCCTTTAGCAACTTTAACAGCATCTTCGGGTAGCTGCAACCAATCTAAAGAAACGACATCATAACCAGAGTCACATAAATCATCTAAAGCATACCATGAACCTTTGGCGAAAACAGTCAAAGGAATCTTTTCGGTGATACCTAATTCTTTCAATCTTAAAGGTAACTTAGAAGAAATTTGTCTTAAATAAGGCAATGCAAACTCTTTAAACTCAACTGGACCTAGTTCACCACCCCAACTTTCAAAAACTTGTAGCATCTGAGCACCAGCTTTAACTTGTAAAGCTAAAAATTCGATAGCAACGTCAGTAGTCTTTTGTAATAGGAAATGAGATTCTTTTGGATATTTATATAACCATTCTTTAACAAATCTATAGATTTTAGAGCCGCCACCTTCAATCATATAACACATTAGAGTCCATGGGGCACCACAGAAACCTAATAAAGGAACTCTACCCTGCAATTTGTGTCTCGTCAAAGTGATAGATTTGAAAGCCCAATCTAATTCTTTAGAAACATCAACTTTTTCATGAAGTCTTTTTAAATCATCAGGAACTCTTAATGGATCAACAAATCTTGGACCAACTTTATCAATCATTTGAACTTCTAAACCCATTGCTTGAGGGATGACTAAAATATCAGAAAAAATAATAGCAGCATCAATCAAACCATCAAAATGATCAATCGGTTGGATGGTAATAGCTGAAGCAATTTCAGCATCTCTACAAGTTTCGAAAAAGTCTCTTCCATCTTTAACTTCATGATACTCTGGCAAATAACGACCAGCTTGTCTCATGATCCAACATGGAGGTCTTTCAACAGCTTCACCTCTGGCAGCCCTTAAGATAAGATCATTTTTCATTACTGGAAAAGGCATTTGAAGTATTTTCAGAGTCTTTCCACTTTGAACTCGTTCCTCTCTTCAAAGTGCGTGCTCTATTTTTTTGTTCGTTTTAATGCAAAGCTGCGCCACTGAACAGTGGCTGTGCAACAAAAGAGCAGCCGAATTCATATCGATATCAGGAAAGAGTAATTCCAGTGGCCATTGGGTAAACAGAGCCTGAATTACCCCCATTGAACTTGCAATGCAATCGGATACTGCTAATTCTAAGGTCAATCCTATAAGGGTGTTCATCCGCTCTACCTTTGGTTTTAGGAAGACCACCCTCACTTTTCTAGTGGCTCTTACCTATCTTCTAGTCATCTTACTAGACTTGGTTTTTGAGAAATATGCTTTATCTGTTCCCAATCCAGAACCCAAAATATTAACTCAATCTTGGATAGATTTACAGCAGATTTCTTCAAATTTCCATCCTTATACTTCTTCTGAAAATGATGAAGTTCATGACTACATTTTACATAGAGTTCAATCTCTTTGTTCTTCAAAAACATATTTAAGCTACTCGGATGATTGGGGTAACGTTTCAACAATGATTAACCAACAGGAAGTTTTTGATCCATCAAGTTTATCCAACAGAATTATTTATTTTGAAAGTGGTAATATTTTAGTTAAAATTCAAGGGAAGGATCCTTCTTTAGAAGGTTTGTTGATAAGTGCTCATTATGATTCTGTTCCAACTGCATATGGCACAACTGATGATGGTATGGGTATTGCTTCGATGCTTGGTATCTTGCAATATTTTTCTCAAAAAGATGTGAAGCAACCTGATAGAACCATTATTCTAAATTTTAATGATGATGAAGAATTTGGTTTATTAGGCGCTGAAGTGTTCTTTAAACATACTTGGTCAACTTTAGTCAAAGTTTTTATTAATTTAGAAGGTACTGGGGCAGGTGGCAGAGCTATTCTTTTTAGATCTACCGATAATGGAGTTCTATCTTATTATAAAAACGTCGAAAAGCCATTTGCTAGCTCTTTATTTCAACAAGGTTTTCAAAGTGGTTTAATTAAGTCAGAAACTGATTATAAAGTTTATACTGAAAATGGTTTGAGAGGTGTTGATATTGCTTTCTATAAACCGAGATCTTTATATCATACGAAAAGGGATTCAATTTCTGGTACAACTAAAGGCTCTTTATACCATATGGAAAAAAATGCTCTTGATATGACTTTAGCTCTTGCGTATGATTCTGAACCAATAAATAATGACACTTCAAAAGGAGCATTTTGTGATATTTTAGGTCTCTACTTCTTCAATATTTCAATTGATAGTTTATCGTTAATCAATCTTGTTATTGTTGTAGTTGTTCCATTCATAACTATATTTTTTCTTCTAGTAGTTTATAGAAGGGGAACTTGGTTTGTTGATGTTGGTAGAGGTTGGTTGAGGTATCCAATTAGTTTGATTTTAACCTGGCTTGTTATTTCATTTGCTGCAAAATATATTTATCAACATGATTCATTATTATTATCAAATGATTTTACATCACCATTATTAGCTTTAGGATCATTAAACATTCTATTAAATTATATATTTTTAAACTTTACAAATTGGTTAAGACCAGTTCATGATCAAAAATTAATTGGGATTTTAGAGTTAAATTGTTTAGTTTGGCTATTTACTATTTGGATTACTGTTAAACAGCAAAAGGAATCTAATGTTTCAGGGATAACTTTTACAGTTATCTATATTTTAACTTCAATTGCATCAATATTTGGGTTATTCAGTTTAACAATTAAATCTAAACCACCGAGATATCAGAAGATGAATAGTAGAATCGTTAATTATGGATCAGGCACTTCTAGTGAAGACGGGTTATATCATGACACCCCACCTAACAATGCTAGTAATATTCAGGAAGGTTCGTTGGGATCAAACGGTAATAATAATGATGGTGACGATGTTGTTGATTCAGAAAATCATCCATTATTGGCAGGATTAGAAGAAAATGCAGAAAATGATAGATCAACAATTGTTATAATAGATCATGAAACAGAAGCGTCATATAAACAAAAATTAAAAACTGCAGCTTTAAAATCATTTAGTTATGATTGGTCTTTGCAATTCTTAATTTTAGTACCAATATCAGTTTTTCTAGTTTATTCACAAGGTGAATTAATTTTAAATGCAATAAATCAAACAGCTCAAGAAAGTAAACAATTAGGTAAGACAACTTTGGAAATTTTGTTAACAGTTTCAATTTGTTTAGGGTTGCCAATATTACCATTCATCCATAAATTGAATGCGTTAATTGTATTATTTTTTATTATAACATTTTTCATTTTTTCAACTATATCATATTTAGAACCACCATTTTCATATCAAAACCCATTAAAGTTAAGGTTTATTGAGAGTATTGACTTAAGAGGAGTTGCATCAAATCAAACAATGTCTGTTAAACCAATAGTATCTTTGTATGGTAGGGAAGGATATATTGAAGAAGTTTTATCTGATATACCATCTCTGAAACAATATAAAGAAACATTTGACTGTCATTTAGTTAATAATTTAACAGGGTCAGAAACATGCACCTATGAATCAAAAAGGCCATGGTTAGTTGACGGGACTTTTAAACAAAATCAATTTGAATCATATTTTAATATTGAAGTTTTGAAAGATACTAACGATGGTAAAAAGTCTGATAAATATTCTCCTTATGATGCCATTTTCAATATTAATATTGAAAAAAGTAGAGCATGTACAATAAGTTTTAATACAACAAAGTATAATACAGTCGATTCATCACATAAATCTAAAATGATATCCCCTGTTAAGCTGGTAACACTATATAATCATGAACAAGAAATTAAAGATGCATTGCCATTTGTTAGTGTGCCAACAGGGTATTCAAGAGACGAAGAAGGTAATCATTATTATAAATTAATGAAGGGTATCGATTTAATTCAATTACATAAATTAAATTTGACTCAACCTAATTTCAAACTAGGTATTCAGTGGTTACCTTTTAGTTTTGATGACGATGATGATGAAGGAAATAACTCTTCTACGAATAAATTGAATTTGGGAGTTAGTATTAAATGTTATTGGGGTGAATATGATAATTATGTTATTGTGGATGGAGAAAAGAAAAGAATGCTTCCAGCTTTCGATGAGTTGTTGAAATATTCACCCGACTACATCAGTTACAGTAATATGGCTATGGGTATGGTTGAGATCGATAGGTATGTGGAGTTATAGTTGTAGTTGTACTTTATAGTTTTGTATAAGTTTGTTTCTTTTTTGTGCATTGCTTCCAACCGGAAAGTCGTCGGAGATCGCCATATCCGGTTTCGGGTCTGCTGCTTCGAGTGAACTGATTTGATAGATTTGTTTCACTACTGGCTTCTACAACGAAAGGTAACTCTTCTCAACGTCTTCCCTCTCCATGCTTATATGATGTCTGATATATCGTCCAACTCTTTTTCTGCCCCCTCTTCACCACCCAGCAATCGAAAATTGAATCCTGTTCTCAATGGCCCCATAAATATGTTGAAATCTGATAATGATTCAAATGTAAGCACTATGACTGACTCTTCTACTTTAGATTCCTCCACTAATGACTTTGCTAATAAATTTAGAAGATTAAGAGCCTGTGCTAGATGCCATAGGTTAAAAATGCGTTGTGTCTTTGAAAATCCAACTTATGAAAAATGTACAAGATGTTATAAAGCAGGTATTAATTGTTCGATGACCGAAGATCCAACGATAAACACTGCGAAATCAAGACCAAGAAAAAAGGCAAAACTAAAAGGTGATGGAGCTTTGGCAACTTTACAAAATTCAATTAATGATTCAACAAAATTATTCAATACAATTCAAAAAAATTCTGGTTTATTAAAAAATAATAATGATTTAGATGAAAATTTGAATTCACAAAATTTAAATCAATTACAACTACAATTAACCGAATTGCAAAGAATATTATCTCATGTTATTAGTATGAATCGTAGAAACTCTCTAGAAGATAATGATACTGATAATATAAATCAATCAAGTTCAATTAATAGCATGAAAGAAGGTACTGTTAAACAAGTCCCAAACTTACCTTGGATTTCTTTTGGTTTAAATATAATGAAAGAAATAATTAAATTAAATATGATAACCGAACAAGATGCAAGAAAAAAATTTGACATTTATGTTAATCAACTAATTGCAGCTTGGCCATGTGTTTCAATTCCAAAACATTATACTTATGATTGGTTAATCGAGAATGATCCTTTAAATTTATTAGGTTTTATTGCTGTCACTTGTTTAAATGAACCTGATTTACATGATACTTTATTGTACTATCTGGAGGTTAATTTGGCTCAAAAAGTTTCAGTTACTGGTGACATAACTGTAACATTAATTCATACCTATTTATCCTTATCACTGTGGTGCTCTCCTCCAAAAAAGTGGGGTTCTTATAAACATCAGATGAGTTTAATGACAGCTTTAAACTTATCTCTATGTTTAGATTTAGGAAACGAAGTCTATACAAAGAATAAAAATGTTTTAAGAGATAATTCGGAAGAAAGAAAAGTTTTAAGATGTTTTATGGGTGTTTATTGTTGTTGTGGTTCTTTAGGTTTATCACTACCAAGATTTAAGGTTGTTAGTTTTACTTCAAATCATGAAAGAATGTGCCAATTATTGCTTTTAGGTGATTCAAGTACATCTGATAGATTTATATGCTATTACGCAAGACTAATTTCAGTTGGGGAAGAAATTTTACAATTTTTAAATCCATCTAGAGCAAACTTTCAATTTCCAAATTCTGATCCTTTAAATGCCACTGACATAAATGATTATAATTGGAAGTCCCCATTAAATTTAACTTTAGAAACTTTAAGATCAATGATGATTAGTGTAGAAAAGAAAATGCAAAAATTGGCTTCCGAATCACAGTTATTTCAAGATGATTCTAAACAAAAAAATTTACTATCAATAATTTATTATCAGTTATTAATGACAATGTATGATTACGTTGTTTGTAGAGTTTTATTGAAAAAAGATATGTTAACTGAGGTATATTTGCAAACTTTAAATAGATTAATTAAAGCAAGTGAAAAAGTCATTGATTCTTTCGTTTCGTTATGTTCACAAACTGTTTTTTTCCCAACCTTCTTTTATTATAGGCCAATGCATGCTTTAGTTGCCTTAATTAGAGCAAGAATTTTGGTTAAATCACAATCACTAGGCTTGGAAATTAATGTTGAAAATGAGTATGATAGAGTTAATTCTGCATTAAATTCAATCGCTGAAAAAAGTTTAGTTGCCAAGAAAATGAAAATGATTTTAGTTAGAATTTCAAAATGGATGAAAGTTTCAAATAAATTTAATAAAGATGGTGCAACATATTCAATGGTGGAATTAATGCATGAATTAGGTAAGGAAAAAGCTGTTGAGAGTATTAAAATTTCGTTGAAGAAAAAAGAAGGTGATAATTTTCTTTTAAATCCAGAATCAAAAATTCAATTCAGCAAATTTATTAATTATAATATGCAAAATGTTTTAAGTAAAAAATCGTCATTTGCAATACGAACCCCACAGACACAACTTTCATGGAACCCTACCACCCCGTCTTTAGACACTCATAGCTCACAAATCCCAATTCGTAAACGATCTAGCACAATTATTCCTTCTCCAACTGGGTTTACAAATTGTGAATTTACAGAATCACCTAATGCAAGTGTTAGTGGCCCCCTCCCACAACAACAAGCAAACCAACTTCAACAAAGCCAGCAGCAAATAGACATGGACTCACAATCCCCATGTGTTTCAAAAGATAACAATAACCCTCTAACAGTTCAATCTGATGATTCGGTTCCTGCGTTAGATGATGTCAAAGTTCTACAGTCAAGACTTCAGAGTATCGATAGGACTTCAATGACTCCATTATATTCAATGACTCCATCTAATATAACTAATGTAGAAGGTGATTTTCATTCAAATACGTTAACAGCTGAAGAACAGCAACAAAATTTCTTAAACGATTTATTTTCACAGATTGATTCTGACGTTATGAATTTACAAGTTAATGGGGACTTTTTTGATTTAACGGATACCGGAAATAGTTCAAATTCAGGGTCAAGTAACGAACAAGGTCATTTATTGAATTCTTTAGGCGAAGATGGATATGGGTTTTGGTGAATCTTTTTTTCTTTTAGGCCCTCCCTATTTTATTTATTCTTTTTATTTTATTTTATTTTTTTTTATTTTTTTTGTGGTTTAATTTACTCTAGATTGTTTCATATTTTCCAGTTCCATAGTTCAACCGGTTTGGTTCCTTGTATTTTAGATTTATTTATATTTTGTATATTTATACCGGTTTTTTACAAAGTGTACGATTCCTGTTGGTCTTTCCGCGGTCCCAGTAGACCTTTCCGCGTCGACACTTGTTCAATCAAAACCGAAGCGCTCTCTATTCAGATCACAACCACGTTCACCTCACATTAAACATTGAATTGTTCTCCGAACCATGTATAATATTGTGCAAAGATTTCAAGATATCTCGGGTCTAATAACGACTGCATCTGCAGTATTGTGTGTGCTAATACCATTATCTTACCTGCTACAATTATATTTAAATGATTTTACAAATATCCCAGCTAACTTTTCAATTAACAAAGCACAAAATACTGTTCGTTTTACCAGAAGTTTTGGTGGAAGTTCTCAAAAGGGTAGAGAAAATGTCAAGATATCATTTGATTTAAATACAGATTTAACGCCATTATTCAATTGGAATACTAAACAGGTTTTTGTTTATTTAGTTGGTGAATATGATGGATTAAATACCTATAAAAGCATCGAAGGAATGATAGACGGAGAGTATCAAGATGAAACTTCAAAAGTTGTCTTTTGGGATAAAATTATTACTGATAAAAGTGATGCTGTCTTAGAGCTACAAAAAGTAAGATCAAAATATTCGGTCTGGGATTATTATGAAAAATTGGGTAATAGAACTGCAAACATTAAATTAGAATTTAATATTCAGCCTTATGTTGGTCCATTGATTTGGAGTTCGGTTGATTTTGATTATGATTTTAAATTTCCTATTCCTAAATAGTTAATATTAATGTAATTTCTACATGTACGGAGTTATACTTTTTTAATAATAAATTAAATTTCTATTTTTATATACATTAATGTACAATGCAATGACTGAAGGTTAAATGGTATAAAATTTATTTACAAGTATGATTTTGTAACCTTTAGCCTGTCACTTTCATATTCTTCATTTCGGATCTCTGGTAATTGTCTAAAATAGTAATATATTTCTTCTTCTGGGTCTCTATCCGCACCAGCATTACAAAACTTTTGAAAATTCAATAAATCAAGTTCACCCGCTTTTGCGATTAACCCTTCTTCTGTGTTTATTTGAACTCGGATACGTTCAAAAACTATTCTTTTTAGTCTTAACAACTTGAGTTTTAAGTCCTTTACATCGGATATCATTTCCACTATATCTTGAAGTTCTGTTGTAGATGTGAGTTCTCTGTAAAATTTCTCTAGATCTTCTTCAACCCTCAAAAAGCCTATACGTTCCAATTCTTTATTTAAAATTGCTTTTTCAATGACAGATTTATAGAACTTTGAAGGACTTTTAGAATCATAAAAAGACAGCTTATCGTGTCTGAATATGTATACATCTTCAAGTATACTGTGCTTAACTTTTTTTTTCAAGGATTTTATATGGGTCCAGTATGGTGATTGAGCTTGGATTTTAGATAAACTATTGCTCAAATTTCTTAGGATTGTAAAGTATGCCCTCTGTTCAAGAAAGTTATAGGATGAGGATTTCTTACCTTTAGGTGTATCAGCCTTCAAATTCTTGATTTCTATAATGGTGCCATGCATCAAAAATTTGTCAATAAACTGAATGGTAGGGCCAATTAAATCAGTATAAGTGCTCATGACTACTGCTGTTTGATTGAGATTCTTATTTGAAAATACTATACCCCTACGTTGTAAGTTATCTATTATTTGTTGAACCCTAAATAACCTTCCAGTTATAATACAATATTTCAAATAATATTCCCATAGTTTAAAATGAATCTGTCTTAATTTTGTTGGAATGGCAGCTTTTAATATTCCATTACTATCATCACTTGTGTTTATACCACTTAATTCACTATTAGCAGGATTTACAAGGACTTCAAATCTATTCTCTTTGAGTATGGTATTATTAGGTGATAAATTATCACCTCCTATCTTCTTAAAGGAAGCTACCTGTGCAACTTTAATCTTTTCGGCAACGATATTTACAAATCTATGGTAAGTTCTAGAAAACGCGTCCCATCTGTGTTCTTCTGCTAATATTCCAATTTCAGCTTGCAAAATATTCAAATCATTAACTAACACATTCTTGGAGGTTCTGATATATATATTGAAATACTTTCTTGCAGTTCCAACATCCTTAAACTTTGCGATATAAAGCAACACATTACCTATTGTTGCTGGGGATAAATCATTTTTTGAATGAGTTGGTTCTCTACGTTCCCATAGTAATTCATCTAAAATGTCTATTGTATTATCAATATATCGTTCAGCCCTTGAATCGTTAGATATATTGGAATTTAGTATCAATGAATAAGTTTTCTCCGTTGGTTGAAGACCATCTTTAACCATTAATCTAATTAAATCCTGGACAAGTTCAGGCCTATCGTTTGAAATAGCTGCAAACATCATATCATGATAGTGGCTATCCCGCAATTGACTGGTCTGTAATTTGTATTTGGTGTATTCTATTGCTTTGGTTACATCGTTAATACCATATCTTCTAACGTGATAATTCAAGTATGCTACATAACAATGTGACTTGTACTTCGATAATCTTGGTTCAATTCTTTGCCATAGTTCCACAAATAAAGACTCTGGATTAGAGCGGGAAGCACTCTGTAAAGCTTTAAATGCATAATATTCGTCAAAGATCCCAAGAGATTCAAGCTTATTAAAGCATTTAATAACTAAAGAATATCTTCCCGCAAAAAAGTGAGCATCTATAATTCTATTAGAATAATTAGGTTTAGCCTCTGGATCAATAAAACCAGAAATGTACTTAATAATATCAGTATTGCCCAAACGACTGACTGAAACTAAAAAAAAATCCATAATCTGCTTCTTGGCATCTTTGCTAACCTTCTTATTGAAATCTTCACTACTTACAATCTTTAACATGAGCTTGACATCACCACTGGAAGACGCCACTCTTGTGAGTAGTTTGTATGAACTTTCATCAAATGGAAGATTAAAATGATCAAATTGAGAGAACCATTCAAGTGCTTCACGGTATGAACGTCTTTTGGAAAAAGCTGCAGCAATCGAACATATCATTTTGGGTGTTGGAACCGCATCCTTTCGTAAGAACATATTCCATAACTTTAGTATATGTTTGGTTTGGCCTTGCTGTGATAAAATATACATAATTTGCTCATATTCTTCAATGCTGGTTTGCTTGTCAATTGAACTAATTTCTGAGGTATATTTTTGTAGCTCTTCCCATCTTTTTGTTCTCAAAAGGGCAATTAGGAAACCATAAATTGTGTCTTGACATAAATATTCATTGTTCTCCTCTTTTTTCATCATACAAAATTTGTATGCATCATTGTATTTCTTTTCGTTAATTAAATATCTAAAGTATCCAATATTATCACAGTTATATATACTCAAATTGTTTTCAAACTTATATGCGTAAAGCATACCTGATTGAGTTTTCTGGAACGCAAACATCAAAGCACTTAAATACCTTGATAACGAGTCCTTGTGAATGTACAACGTTTCTAGTAACTCCGGGGATATTGCAACTGAATTCTTATTTGCCGCTGTCATAAAATTTAAATGATCCTGGCAAGGTGAAGTATAATTAATATTCAGTGGTTTTTCTTCTTTGCCAAAGTAAATTATATAGAGAACATATAAAATTTTGTGATTATCTATTTGTAGGTTTGTGTCATATACTGTCTCCAAGATATTTAATATAAGTTCCGGATCATTAAAGTTATTGTAAACTATATTTAATAAGAATGCCATATTTGATAATTTAGAGACTCCCAGGTGTTTCAATGATCTGTAATAACATGATATATTAGCTGGGGTCATCTGAGAAAACAAAAATATAAGTAATTCCATTTTGAATTTGGAGTCAACAGTTGATTCTCTAAAGTTGTTTATTATATCATTAAGGATTATGTGCTTTGCTGCAATCGGGATATTAAGAGAAATAAAATATTTGAGTTCATTCAGTATAGATTGTCTGACGGGTACTTGTAAGTTTTCAGTTCCTAGACTAGATCGACGTTCTTCAAATCTTTTTATTATCTGTATCACTTCATATTCTGATAAATTCTTAAAATATTTAATGTAAGGGAATAATGAGGAGTTCTGGAGTAGTGATTCAATTAATAAGAATAACATATCTAGATTTTTGTAGTTATCAACAATTGTAAACAACATGGGCAAGTCAATTTCATTGAATCCGACAAAAGGGTTTTCTGGCAGTTGACACAAAATTTTATAACACTTATCCAGTAAGCCTTCGTCATAAAACCGTAAAAAGCATTTTCTACGTTGCATAAGTATAGTATCTGGATATGGACCAAATTTGGAAAATTGAAATACTGAATCCATTTGCTGTAGTATTAAAGCAGTGTCCTGAGTCTCTGTTTCCGATTTATGCGATGGTGTCTGTGATAAAGCAAAATGACTATATTTCAACCTGAATGGTGCTTGCTTCTCACTAGGTATGATGTTTGTGATCCCATTGTTTGGAGCTGAAAACTGTCGAGATCTGGGCAAAAGATGGCCTAACGTCTTAATAGGCTTCCATGCAATGGAAGTTACTCCCCTAATGGTATGTACCTCAATACGACACACTATCATGTCCCTATTTGTCTGTATTGAATATAGGGAGAGCTGTAGCACGGACACCAAGAACAGAGCAGATTGTTGGTGTTAAAATCCAAAGGCTTTTTTGAAAATTATTTATTATCTTCTCACTGAAAAAGATTTCTCTCTCATTTTCTCTTCCTTTGGATTACACATCAGTAAATAAACAATATGCCGCCAAAAGGTAATAGTGGAAGAAAATCTTTCAAGAAGAATGATGAAAGATATATAAAGGGAAAGCAGGGTAAATGTATGTCCTTTGTTTTAACGACGCCCTTGAGTACTATAAGCAAACCTGATTACTAACAAAAATTTAATTGTTTTTTAGTGGATGAAATCAAAAAGTCTCTTACTCACAGAGCCAGACTTAGGAAAAGTTATTTTAAACTGCTAGAAAAAGAGGGTGAAACCGTTCCAGAGAAGCAGGGCCTTACTAGTAAAGATGATTCCTCGCCAGAAGAAGATAACCACAGGCGCTCAGAGGTTAACAGGAGAAGAACTTTCACCTTTGAAGAAAAGATCAAGATTAAGAAGGAAAGAAAGGAAATACAAAGACAAGAAAAAATAAATAGAACTGCCAAATCATTAAATGAAATGAAAGATAAGGTTAGACGGAGACAAGAGAAGTCCAAAAAGTTGAAAAATGCTAAAACCTCCAAAGGTCAACCGCTAATGGGGCCCAGAATCAACGATTTGTTATCAAAACTACAGCAGGAAAAAAACTCCATCTAATGTTGCATTAATACAAAAACAATAAACCGTTCTATTTAAATTAAAGAGAAGAACTGTGTAATAACTGGTCCACCAAACTATTGGTAGAATTATCCCTATCATATATTGAATCGATATTAACTATTCGACTCTCCAGATTAATTTGGTTTTGTTCATCCATTTCAAATGGGCTGACATTGCGAAGCTGTATGTAGTTTTGGGTAGTGTGTGCATTCTTTGCTCGTAATTCTTTAATTATCATTTCACTTTGAATTCTGGTAACCCTTTGGTAGGCTCTGATTTCGCCATTCAGTCCGATTGCCAAAAATCCATCTTCTGTAACTTTGGTCCAGAGTGGATCAAAAGAACACTGTTTAATTCGTGGGATGAATGGCACCCTTGCTCTAGCAATTGTAGAATGTGCACGGGGAATATCAGAATTAGCTTCAATGTTTACTGTAGTGATGGTGGAGTGATCTTTATCGGCAATTGTAATATTTCCCCCATCAAAATCATTTAGAGAAACCAGGCAATTCGCTAAAAGAGACCTTGAAACTACATCATGAGAAACCGTGGTTAATCTATCATTAATTTCTTCCATTATGAAAAATGAGTCTCTTCTTGTTGTGATTATAACTTGCTTATTTTCAGTTACCGTAATTCCCTTGATGTCAGAAGGAAATGATTCTAGTTCAATTATTTCACCCATCTTTCCATCAGTTGGTAGATATCTTCTAGATAACAACTTATTAGATTGCGAATAAAGAATTGTTGAGTCCCATAATTGTTCAATCGAATAAGGAGGGTGTTCATCAATCCACGAAGTTAATAATCTAACTTGAATGCTACCTTTGGATTTCTTTATATCCAAAATTAAAATAGACCCTGATTCGTCTGATTCGTCCATACATCCAACTAAAAGATGCCTGTGAATATAATCCACTCTTTTAGATTTAACATGCCATTCAGCAAATGACACGGGATATTCAGATGGCTTCATTAAGGGTGAGATAGTTTTGATTTCAAGTTTCTTTCTAGTTTTATGGTCAATGTATAGTAGTTTTGGAGTGTTCTGTGTTTCGACTACCTTAGGAATTACTAAGAAAATATCATAATGCTCATAGAAGAACATCTTCAATGGGGTAGCTTCTAAATTAATTTTCCGGACGCAAGGTTCAACGTGTTGAGAAATAATCAAATTACATATACCTTCATCCCTAATTGCCAAAAGTTGATCATCAAGAATTTCCCCGGTAACATCATCTGAATATCTTGGCAGAAGCACGGCGGAATAGCAAGATTTATCTGTAGATTCATTAACCCAAACTCTTTTAGGAAATAACGATTTTTTTAAATCCAGCTTCCACAATGTTTTTGTAACTATGTAAAATTGAAATTCATCAACCTTTATGATCTTAGTTGGTAATTCCCCTAGCTTCAATGAGAACGCTTTATCTTCCTTCAATCTAAACAAAACAAAATCAAACGGTAGGTTAATAATGCATCCATCTTTAGAACCTATAATCAAATGGCCACTACTAGTGGAAAATGATGAATTATTTGGTACGTTGAAACATTCACTTCCATGGAGCATCAAAAATATATCAATAGTTAAAATTAATTCCACAGAGTTGCTAATTATAAAAATGCTTAATGTATTATCAAATCTTCCCAATAGTAGGACAAGATTATTTTCAATCTGATGTAATGAAACCATCGATATATCAGATTGTTGATTCTTCAAGAGCTCTTGCATATCTGTAGTAATAAAATTGTTAAAACCAGAAGAGAAATTGTAAATCTGTGCATAAGTAGCTACAATACCAGTCGAATCGTCCTCATAAATAATGGCTAAATGTTCATTGCAATATGCTGCCATTACTATTCTATTTTGAAAATTAAATTCCATTATATCGCATTCATCTCCGATAGTTACTATTCTCCATCCGTGTTCTAAAACCTGCAAAAACGATTCATTTGAAATACTTGAAACCAGTAGAGTAGGTGAATTGATGTATAAAGTTTCTAACTCTTTGAAGGACCGACTAACTTCATTTTGACTTTCACTTGCATCACTTTCATTACCAGAAAAATTAGATTCATTTGTGACCATTACTCTACTTCCATCAATGTAGCTTAAAATATACAGCAGCCTGTCGTCGCCATATTGATATTTGAAAATATCCAAAACATCTTTTGATTCAATTGGATCTGATTTCTCAGCTTTATACCCAAACCTAATATTCATCAAAGAGCCTTTTTTATCGTAGTTACTAGCGCACCATAATTCTTGATTTGAGCAATTGTTAACATACTTTGGTTTCGTGGCATTAATTATAGTATAATCAAAATTTGGGAACCAATTCATTTGGCTTCCTCTGTCTTCAATCACTTTCATAATGAGGCCGCATTTTTCGGATGATCTTGGTAAGAGAGATATTGTTTTAAAATCAATTTGGCCTCTGTCATTCATATAATTGAGTTCATATTCAAAATTGACTTCATCTATGGGTTCTAAAGAAAATTGAGAAAATGTTGTGGGTTGAGTAAATAATTTGCTAAGCTTCATAGTCCATTCTAACTTCCTTGAATTCATAAACACTTCTAGAAGCAGAATAGACGGATGACTGGTTGATATTAAAACTTGATCCACTTTAATATCAGAATCATTATATTCAGGGGAAGATGAATTCAATCTCAAGGGAGTTTTAGGTATATAATATGATATGGTATGGTAATCTTGTTTCTCCGAAGGAAACTTACACGTCTTATAATCTAAACCTTCACTTGATATCAAAAAGTTAATTCCCATTATAATACATTCCGATTTCTGAATTAATAAAATGCAACTAGTCTCTCGTAATGGAGCCATAAAATGAGGAAGTTCAAAAGTATTAGGAAGTAACATTCTCACTTTTTTATGGGTGGAATCAGATGGTTTTCCTAAATAAAATTCGTTATATTCTAACTGAAGTATATTTCTTGGAGTACATACCAGATTAATTAAAGCAATGTGGTTTAAATTTATTGGTTCAAGAAATGAAAAATGCAGTATTGCACCTTGTGTTATAAGATTGACTGAATTCGATAATGAGGGAACTCCGTTGTCGTCATATATAACTTTTGAAAGGCGTATTATATTGGAGAATGCTGATATTGCAATCAAATTACCTAGTCGGTAAGAAGAAAGTTTATAGCCTAGTTGTAGTAATTTATTATCATTAAAATTATTATTAGGTGATATGGATTGTAATATTATTGGTTCAAAATTTCCATCTATTAGAGCAATTCTCATTAATAATATATTTCCTGACTTAAATGAAACTAGCAAGCTATCCTCATAGTGAGATTCCTCAATCCCATGTATAACGCAAGCACTTAGAACTGTTGAATGAAAAAGAAAAGGTTCACTATTCTCTATTTTCATCGAAGTAGGACATATGAGAATTTTGATTGGCAATAATTGAGAATTGGTCTTTTCATCATCTAGTATTTTGTCTTTAACAGTATCATTATTCTGTTTTGAGTCAATTGTTGTATTAAGCAAAGTTTCAAAATCACTTTCATCTTCGTCGTCATTAAAATCACCCATTGAGTCAGAGTTCTCTGCTGTCAATTCTGACCATGTGGCTTGGGTCAATATTCGATTATGTTTGAAAACAGAGTAACTATAGTTTTCATATCTCATCATGTTGTCTTTCTGTTTAATGCGAACTTTGAATCCATTAAAGTAAAATAAAACTAAGCTAGAAGGTGCTACAGTACGTTCCAAATAGTGTATATCTGTGTTCTTCATGCCTTTTATCAATCGAAGAAAGTTAAATGGTTGAAGATCATTGCAGTAAAAGTTGGGTTTAACGATTACTTCAACTGGCGCGGTTCAACGTTCATGGAAGAGAGCAAATACTATAAAGGCGTACCTAAGAATATATCGACTAAAAATACAATTTATTTTGAAAGAATCCTAGTCAAAGAATCACTTTTTACGCTTGGAAGACTCCGGTTCCTCACATGAGTTATCTCTGTCTTCCAATTTTCTTTTCAAAGATATCTTCAATTTAGTTCCACCAACTGGGGCAGATTTAATGCCACCAGATATTTTTCGTTCTTCTTCTTCTTCTAATATATCATTGCCATCAACTTTCTCTTCTGTTGCTTTTGTTTTCTGTCTATAGTTTAACCAATTGCTGTGGTTCACGTAGTAACTAAAATTTGAATCAATTTTATTTGTTGCATTAGAAATATTATCGACAAAACTGGCCAATGCTTTTTTTCTAGCTAGAGGGATATGGGATTTTATATATGCATTATGTTCAACAGAACTATTGTATACTTTAAACTTTCGAATTCTTTCGGCTTCCTTCTGTTTTGCGTATTGTAATCTTCTGTAAATTTCTCTTTCAAGTTCTTCATTTCTCTTTGCTTCTCTAATTTTCTCATTTTCTTCATCATTCAAATCGTCACCTTCTTCTTCTTCTTCCAAATCTTCCTCTAAGTCTTCTGAATCACTTGTGTCATTATGTCTCGTTCCAGAATGGCCATGCAAATCATTAAATAATCGTTTTAATTTCATCTTCGATTTCTTTTTATCGATTAGTAATTGCATGGATTTTTTATTATCTTCAACTTTAATGGCATGCATTCTAAAATCAAGTATAGATTGTTTAACGCTATCAATCATATCAGGAGGAACATCAACCAATTCCTTAGGATCAACATTATAATCTTTATACATATTTTCTATATCATCTGACCTAAACGATCCCTCTTGCTTAAACAATTCTTTGTTAGAGGTATATACGTTGTGTAGTAATTCAATGTGTTTGGCTATATTACTCTGAACTTCATTAATTTTTTCTTCGTTTTTTAAATCAGTTTCAAATTTTCCATCTACCAAACTAAAAGTCGGTTCAATATCATTCGAAGTTGAAAGTTTAAAATCTTCGGATTCATTATCCTTAATTTTAAAATTGATAAGGATCTTTTTGAGTATCACTAAAGTTAAAATATCACTGAAACGAATATATAACATATTACTTTCCACACAATTAGATTCAATAAATGACCAACAAAATTGAGTATTTAAATTAATTTTCTCCCCCATTACATCACCTTCGTTATCTATTGATTTTACTTCAAAAGTTTCCAAAGATTTAGTAATAACGAAATTCAAAAAGCTTTCAATAATTCGTTTTGATTGAAAAAAAAAATCTGGTAAGCCTGATAAAACAACAGTCAACGCATTTCGAAGCTCAAGTAAATTGCTTTCTCCTTCATTATCTGTTGTATTTATAAATTCATCAAAGGGTTTAAAATTTGTAGCACTTTCTGGTATAATTCGTTCAAATTCATCTCTTTGTGCTTGGTTCATCTTATCTAAAACATTATTGCTGGTCTCGCCTGTTTTGGGATCATCCTGTTCAAAAATATCTTTCTTTGACCCATTATGCATTACATTCCTTGACTTTCCTAAATATTCTTCTAAGTTTATATAATTGTCAAATGAAAGTACTTTTGAAAATCTATCTTCTTTGTGGGCTTGGTCTATCGAATCATTCAAATGGTTGAAACTTTTTATCTTTAATATCGATAGTATATTCTTTGGCAGAATAGAATGCTTAGAGGCTATTTCATTGTTTTTCTTCTGGTATAAGTTGTTCTGGTTCCCGCTCTCTAACGCTTTAGTGTCCATTGCAATTGATTTTGTATAAGCCAGTCCTAAAGATTTTATTTTATTGATACTCAAACTGGAAAACTTCACATGAAAAGGCAAACTGAATTGAACTCCAAAAAGCTTTTCGGATATATTTCGGATCCGCGATGTTACTGTAAAATCATTAGCCGCCTATCGATTCCTTTAAATTATAAAGACAAAACTACAAAAGAGATACACAAAAAGGAAAATACACACCCAATAAAACGAAAGAACAGAAAAACAAAGAACGAAATAAAAGCTGAATGCTGAAAAAAAACAAAAACCTTTTCCACCCAGCGAAAAAGAAAAAAGAGCATAAGATATATCGAATGGCACAAAAAAATAGATGCAAGAACCAAAACATAACAAGAAGAACTATTAAATTATCAAAAAAAAAAAAAAAAAAAAATGATATCATTCAACATAAAAGTTGAAAAGATTTTTCAAAAGATCCAAAATTACTAAAACAATGCAGTTTTAAGGTTGTTGAAATGCAGGACTTCTTTCTTCGTTTGTTCTTGCAACAGCATTTGGATTATAATACATGTAAAAAGGATACATGGAAGGTATTCCAGAAGTAGCATTTGGAGAAACGGGATAAGTAAAGTAATAGCCTTGTTGAGATAAAGCTTGATAACCGCCAGGTTGGCCAGCCATCATTCCAGAATGCATGTCCTGCATAGACGAAGGTGGAACTTGGGAAGCAGAATAACCCATATCTTTAGTTGGCATAATATAATAATAAGGGTAATAATTTTGTGACGCATTAGATGCCTGTTTAGCATCAAACTGTGAAATTTCATTACCATCCGCAGAACTATAAGTATACATTGTTCTTGGTGGAACAACCGTAGAGTAACTATGAGCACTGTGAACCGTAGCTGTATCATTATCAAAATTCTGGCCATTAGAAGAACTTGGCTTGCCTTCATTAGATTTAGATGTACCACCTCTTCTAAATGAAAACATTCTTGAACTTGAACTATCTTTGGAACCTCCACGGGAATAACCAGTTCTCTTAGATGGAATTCCAAAATGTTTTGAATGGCCAATCATTGGCGCTTGCTTTCCAGATGCAACATGTGGTTTTTCTGGAATAGGAAAGTTAGGGAAACCGAAACCAAAGTTATTTTGAGCTGCTGTTGAAATATCTTGAGTATAAGAATGTTTATTATTATTACTATTTGCAATGGATTTACTATCATTATGATTATTATGTGAATGTCTTCTCTTAAAGTTAACAGGTGGAGGAGCTAAATTTAATTTTGGAGCCTTGCTTGGATCAGAAAATTTTCTTCTATAGTTGTTATACAGTTCACGATATTGAACATGAATGGTTTTGAATTTAAACATTGAATGATTTTCTCTTTCCACAGCAGAGGCAGCAGCTTCTTTTGTTTGAAATTTAATAAACGCAAAGTTATTCAAAGGTCTATTAACTAAAATAGCTTCTTTAATTTTACCATGCATTTCGAATCTTTCAATAAGTTCATCTTTACTAATTCTTGGATCTAAATGTCCAATGAAAATTGAATATCTATCAATTGTAACTTCTGGAACACCATTATATTCATCTTCTAAATTTTGAGCCCATTCGATAGTCCAACATGGTTTAATTTTCAAGTTAGCAAAAGCACTAATAGCATCTTGACGATAAACATATTTACAAAACCATTTTGAATTTGTACTGGATTCATCTGGTGTTTCAATATTATTAAAGTCATCATTAACGGCAACAAGTCTTTCAACTTCACCAAACTTATTTAGCAGGTCTTTAATAGATTTTTGGGTCAGACCAGCATTGGATAATTCAATGTATAAAGTTCTATTAACTCTAGCCTTTTCACATCTGACAGTTCTTCCATTTAAAATAGAATGTTGACCTTCAGAAATTGCACGATTAGCATCAGAATCGTTTGAATATTGAACAAAAGCATATGGTCTGTTAGCAGGGTCCCTTAACACCTTTACTAAAGAAATATCACCCCATTGCCTGAAATGGGTAGTAACTGACTGGCATAAGACATCATCAGATAAACTTGAAGATAAACTAGCAACAAAAACACAAGCAGAAGGTCTACCTCTAATATCTCTGGAACCGCCATCATTAGAAGTAACATTTGATTTGGAACCATTAACAGTTTCAACTGAAGAATTGGCTAATGCCTTATCTGAATCATCATCTCCATCTTGTTCGGCATCAGAAGAAGAAGAAGCATTAAACTTAATAGGTAAAGAGGAAGTAACAACGTTTTCTTTAACTGACATGGAGCCAGAATCAGAATCAGAATCACTGGCCTGCATCTCATCAATAATATCTAAACTAAAGCTATCAAAATTGGAGCAATTATCATTATAATCATCATCAACAGAACAAGTTTCAGAGTAATCAGATTCTTCATCATATTTCAATTCACGTGGATTGATATAATTAGCATTAATATCAGCAATATCTAAGCCTTTAACTTGAACAATTCCATGATTTAATTCAATTCTCCCATCTTCAGGGGAAAGGGCATCAATTTGGGATCTCATTTTTAAGCTTCTCTAAAAAAGGGGAACAGGATAAGTGATGAATTAGTAGTTTAAAGTAAAGGATCAGAAGCTGTTGCAGACGTAAAAGAAGGGTTAGAACAAAGAAATAAAAGCAAGTTCAAGTATCAATGCACACCAGCAGATGTAACTTTATATAATGAGAAAGTTGACAAGAGCAAAAGGGAACAAAAGAACAAAAGGGAAACAAACACAAAAGTAGCGATCAACAAAAATGGAGCAGACTCCCTATTTAAATGAAAATAATTTCAACCAACTGAACGGAAGCAGAGAATTAGCAACTAGCAAATATTACTTTAGATAAAGAAGCTACAACTAGAAGTAAAAAAAGAAGAGTGAAGGTTTTAACGGTTTCTTTTATCCCCCCCCCCCCCCNCGCTTTGATGGGCACAAACGTAGATCAGAGCCGTAGGAATGTTCTTCTGAGCTACGAAGCCGTCAGTTAAGTGACGAATGCATGTTAATCAACATGTGACTATATCTTGGGATCGATAGAAACTCGGAATAAAGAGTATTTACAATATGTACTGCCAATTAAAGGATGAAATTGATTTATAATATTCAAGTAAAAATCAAGTATTTTTTGAGCTAAAATCATGATATAAAAATAATTTCAATGATTTAAAATTGCTAACATAGCCAAATTGGCTAATTTATCCAAATCGGTATTGGCATCCACGGGAGTCGTTGCCTTTACAATAATGGGACAGTGCTGAAATCCCCTGTGGCGCGCGTGGCTCATGTGAGTGAATGTTCACAAAAGGGAACTCAAATTCCAAATTGACAGGTTAACTTTACTTTTGGGTATGCCTTCAAAGTTTTAGAGGTAGTCGGTATGACTAAACATTAAACATGGATACCATTGAGAGTAAATAGAATGAAAATATGGTAGTACCAGGGTAGAAGTTCTTTTCTATTATCTAACCCTCTAAATTGTAAATGTGTAAGCTTTCATAGTATTCTATGGTTCTAAAAAAATTATAGGCTGGGTTTTCTATAGCCATTGCATTTTGCATCATCACGTTTATTGAAATTTCCTTTCTCGAACATTTTATTCTGAATTGCCGAGTATTTAAGCATATAGCCGGGCTCAAAAGACAAGAGCGACCAGTCTTTGTTCCATGGGTAATTAGTAACTCCTTTTGTTTATTTGGCATGCGATTATCCATTACATAAAGAGATATGGCGTTTTAGGCTCCGGAAAACACTGTCTGATTTAAAAAACGACATTTAGCTGCACTGCAAATTAACATTAATAGGATGGTGGATATTCGTCACCCCAATTAGACAGAATTAGTTAAACCCTTGATTAGTCTAAAAGTTTACAAGTATTGTGGATTGAATAATTAGTTATCTGTCCGAGAAGAAGGGTGAAATTCAATTAGAAGTATATCGAAAGCAAATTCATTTTGTTTTTTCTCTCATTTTAATTCGGAGCCTTCTTTAATTACCAAAGACTATTTTCTCTAAACCACCCAAATCAAAGCTTTTTTTTTTTTAATTTTTGTCCCTTTTTCTTCTTAAACATTTATATACTGCGTTTTCTTTTTAGAATTCTGCTTGAGTGGTTTGTATATTTAAGGCTTTTTAAGTTTATACGTACATATGTTCAATTCTTTCAAAATAGATTAATTACCTTGACATTTAGGTGTGCGTGTGCGTGTGTGTGTGTGTGTGTGTGTGAGGGGGTGTGGACTTCAATTGTCTAAAGTTAGCGGGTGATAAACATATTGGTAATTAACATGCGCTATACAGAAATGATAATACTATTTTTGTTCATAGAAATACACAGCAAAACTATGTTAAAATATCAAATCAATGCTAAAAAAAAAATTGTGTAATTAAAAATATGTAATGGAAGAATGAAGCTTCAAAGGGACAGCAATACAGCAATTCAAAATTTGGTCATAAGAACCAGCTGATTGTTTAACAAAAACAATTTTTGTACTAAGGTAGCCTATTAAAAGGTAATTTAAATTATATTGTGAAGAATTAAATACATAATCTAGGAAACAGAAATTATGATTCCGCTTAATGCTCTTAAAGGTTTTATCCGGACAGTTTTTGGAAATCGCAAAAGTTTTATAAACTATAGATAATAAAAGGAAAGTTAATTTTGACATTATAGATCTACAACGTAACATTTCTAAATACAGATATGTTTATCAACAAACTGCTCTGGCGTTACTCAATTAGGCAAGAAGAAAAAATCCAATCTTTAAAGTGATTCGAGTCCTTTGAAATTCACAAGTGTGATGGATTCGAGATGCTTGAAGATAACATTCAGCGACGCGCCGATCGACGGTGTTGTTCCTCAGATTTGCCCTCCAGAGTATAATTCATCGCCTTCGGATCAACTTGTTTGAACCAAGCTACCACTAAGAAAGTCATAAAAATGGCGGAAGCTGAAAAATCATTGATAGAGAAAGTTGAATTGAGAATTGCACTGGCAAATACTCCAGAAAAATTTGAATCCTCATTGAATTTATATCTTGCTCCATTACTATTGAAATTTGCTTCACCTCATCCAACTGTTAGAGCTCAAATCGCTAAAACTACAAAGTATCTAGTTACAAGAGTCAACTCAGATAATGATATTAAAGTACCTATAGAAAATTTACTGAATCAAGTGAAAAAGCCAAACCTTCCAGAGAGTACCGACTCAACAGTCGTCCAGTCTTACTCATTATTATTTATTTCTAAAGGTTTGAATAGATTATCAGAATCGGAGAAGCATGATTTAATTCCTAAAGTGATATCTGGGATATCTACATTGAAACCAATGATAGCTGCTAGAATGTTTAGCGTCCTCTGTAAACTGTTACCAGAGTTCAAGTTCCCAATTCAAAGGAAAGAAGATGAGATTTCTTATAGAGAATTTTTAGGTTTTGGAGATTTAGAGAGCATTGGAGATGACGAAAAGTTCTTAATAGAAAAATTTTATAAATTTATGAGTGTTTCTCCCATTCAAGCTAATAATGAGGCTCTGATTCCAAAAGGAATAAGCCTGCCTGGCTTATCGAAAGATGATGTTGCATTCTTCACCCATGATGCAGGTGTAATTCTAGACTCCCAAACATTGACAACCTTCAAAAGATCCATTTTAAAGTTTATTGAATATGGCTTTCGTGAAGAGAGTTCAATTATTCTCATTGTTTCGTCAGCCGACTCTGCTACCGCCATTTCAGATTTAGCAACTACTTTGATTAAGAGAAGATCTTTAGGCCATGAATCTCCTTTTGTAATAGATTCTTTAATTTCTTTGTTCATGGGTGATTTAAAGAATTCGAGACCCCCAGCTAAAGTACAGTTACAGGAGAAGATTATGAATTTTTGTACACAAAGTAAGAGAGCTGCATTATCACCTTGTGCAAGTGAACTGTCTTCAATTGGTTTAAACTCAGATTATCAAAAACTCAAGCAGTCAGCTATCCGGTTCATAAAGTGGGTTACAACGATCATGGCTACAGAAACGGTCGAATCTCAGTTAAACTTTAATTCAGATATGATATTACAATTGAAATGTAACTTACAAAACGATAGAAAACTGGAGGTGTCTGCTAACTTTAATACATACCTACTTCAACGTAGATACCAATATGAAGCTCTTGGATTAATGCTTAGAAGATCACCCAAATTACAAGATTTGACATATATTGAGTTTTTGTTTGATATGCTACAAAATGATTTAGTTGAGTTAAGGCCTACCATCCAGGAAGCTCTGTCCTCCATAATTTTCCACTTACATTCATTGCCCAGTGATAGTAAAGATCACTTAAAAGTTTACCTTAGAAATATCATTGAAACGAATATCCTTACCCCCACAACATCAGATAAAGATAATTCTGATGCTTGTTGTTTCATGGCAGCCAAATTTGTTAATTCGACCTTTCCTTTTAGCGATCCAGAATCTAGATTATTGAACATTTTAATTGCATCTAAGAAGAACATTAAACCTGATACTTTGGAAGAAGCAACAAGAGGTTTGCATCCATATTGGTTTGCTTTATTACGTTCTTCAAACACTACTGATTTTAAATTATCATCCGAAGCGTTTTCTATGACCCCCAAAGATGTTCAATTTCCAACTTTCCAAAGCATGGTCAGACAGTTTTTAAACTTCAATAATGCTGTTTTGAATATCGACATGGAATTATCTATCACTTTCATGATGAGATGCCTAGTTATGGAAGCAGTTAATGGTATACAAACCGTTGTTGTTACAGATCAAGAGTGGGAAATTAGATTAGACAAATCGTTAGAGTTTGATTCGACTGTTATTAATCTAGTATCAAAGGAGATTTTGAAGCAAAGTTCATCTAGCGTGGATGTTGAAGGTGACTTAAATATGGTTAATTTTGAAAATCAGTCTAATTCGGCTTTGGATATGTTCATTAATTTAACGATGGATTATTTTACTTCAACTTTATCTTTAACTACTGTTAAATATTTATGCAAAGTTTTGTCATTGAGTAGTTCCCAAACAGTTGGGAAACTTATGTTCCGAATCCCTGAAATCATTGAATTACTCCCAAAGTTGATTTCAGTTGAAGGATACTTGTTTATAGCAAAAATTCTTGGTTTAATTTGTGTTAATGAACGATATAATGATGATGACTTGATCAAAACTATATATTTATTGTTGAAAGAACATCAGTGTTTACCTTTAGGTTTTATCATTTCTAGGATCATTCTAAGTCAAAGAATTTCGGTAATCAGTCCAGAAATATTTGAATCCGTTTTGAGTTTGATAGATGAATCTTTGAATACAGCTTCATCCAAAGAGTTATCTTTTGCAATTGAATCTTTGACTCAGTTGATCATGTTTGGTGCTTTAGGGCCTCAAGTTAAATTAAGTCCTAAAATAGATCAGTTCAGGGATAAATTTACAGCTAGATTGAAACCTTTAGTTAAAAAATCAGACGAAAGGGCAATTATTGCCTGGTCATGGCTTGGATTAACTTCAAAAAATTCTAATAATACAGATGTCAATGATTTAAACTTTTATGAATCAACTTTATTTGATGCTTATACATCTAAACAGGCCGATTTTTTATTTACATCAGGAGAAGCTTTATCAATTTTGGCTTCTGGATGGCGATCAACTTTACTAAAGAACAAAGTTGAAGTTGAATTTACCAATAAAACACCTGCAATTAATGATTCTAAGAGACTTCCAATTATATTGGATTATGTTTTAAAGTTAACTAAAAATTCTAAACCATCTTTGAGAAAGGCAAGCTGTATCTGGTTGCTTTCATTGGCTCAGTATTGTGGAAAGGAACCTATTATCCAAGCAAGAGTTGGGGAATTACAATACGCTTTTATGAAGTTCTTGTCAGATAATGATGAACTCATCCAGGAATCTGCTTCAAGAGGTTTAGCTACCGTTTATGAAACTGGAGATGCCGAATTAAAAGATACGCTAGTCCACAGTCTGCTATCTTCTTTTACAGATTCTAATAAAACTAAGAGCTTACTAAGTGGTTCAATTGGTCAAGATACACAATTATTTGAACCCGGCGTGTTGAATACCGATTCTAGGAACGGAGATTCTTCCGTTTCTACTTATAAAGATGTTTTAAACCTTGCATCAGAAGTGGGTGATGCAAGTCTAGTTTACAAATTCATGTCACTAGCTAAATCATCAGCTTTATGGTCATCACGAAAAGGAATTGCATTTGGGTTGAGCGCTATTTTAGATAAAACAAAATTAGATTCTTTAATTTCTTCCGATGAAAAATTATCTAGAAAGTTAATTCCTAAATTATTTAGGTATAGATTTGATCCAGCGCAATCAGTTTCCAGGACTATGAATGAGATTTGGTCAACTCTAATTTCAGATCCAGCAAAAACCATTAAAGATAATTTTGATATTATCTTGAAAGAATTGTTAGGAAGTATGGGAAATAGAGAGTGGAGGGTCAGGCAAGCAGCTACAGCTGCACTCCAAGATTTATTAAGGTACTCAAGCTTAGAAAAGTATGAAGATGAATTAGAAGTTATTTGGACTATGTCATTCAGAGCCATGGATGATATCAAAGAAAGCGTCAGAAAAGAAGGAAACTCATTAACAAGATATCTAACAAGTACAATGGTTACAAAAATTTCCAGTAACAATGGTATTGAAAATTCTGATAAATCAAGAAAGATATTGAATCAATTAATTCCATTTTTGTTGGGTAATAATGGTTTATTGAGTGAAGCCGAAGATGTTAAGAAGTTTTCGTTTGAAACTATTTTAAAGTTATGTAATACATCCTCTTTAGCTTTGAAGCCTTTTGTTAACGATATGATTGAACAAATGATTGTCTTAATGTCTTCTATAGAACCTCAAGTTATAAATTATATCACTTTGAATGCTGAAAAATACAATTTGAAATCAAATGACATTGACTCGCAAAGATTAAGTATGGTCGGTAATTCTCCAATGATGGAAGCAATTGAAAAGTTAATGACTTTATTAGATGATTCCATGATGGAAGATTTCTTGACGCATTTATCTGATGCCGTCAAAAAGTCAGTGGGGTTACCTTCTAAAGTAACCGGATCAAGAGTTTTAGTTAGTTTAATTACACGACATATATTTATTTGTTCGAATCATGGGGACAAGTTGTTGAAGATAGCTAATTCTCAATTAAAGGATCGTAATTTGACTGTTGCTAAATCATATGCAATTGCAATTGGTTATATTTCAAGAATTGTTTCAATCAAGAAATTATCGTCATTATCAAAGAAATTAATAACGTATTATTTTGAGGAGCAAGATGGAAATAATAGTAGAGCTAAGATATCTGCCATTACTTCTGAAGCCATATCAAGGTATTCAAAAGATAAATTTCACTCAATTGCTTCATTATTCTTACCTTTTTCTTTCATAGGTAAACACGATACTAGAGATAAAGAGATCTCAAAGATATTTAGTAGAGAATGGACTGATTCAACCCCTAACAGTAATAGTGGCATTAAATTATATTTAAAGGAAATAATTGAAATAATTGAAAAGAATATTGATACTTCAAATTTCCAATTGCGTCAAACCATTGGATTATCAATTATTGAAATTGTTGATAAAGTAGGTAAGGATTTAAATAATCAACAAAAGTATTTGCCATCTTTATATAATATTTTATTGGAATCCCTAAAAGGAAGATCTTACGAAGGTAAAGAAAAATTATTAGATTCATTGGTTTTATTATCGATTAATTCTGAATTATATTTAACAGCAAATGATGAAATGTTTTCAAGAGTCTCTAAATGTGTTTTAGTGGAAGCGAAAAGAAAGAATAAAAAATACGCTAAGTATTCAATTAAGTCATTAGGTAAGTTTTTAGGTACATTCCCAGATATTCCAATTGATTACACGTCTTCATACCTAGATATAGTTGATGATTTAATTTTTCCTAAGCCAAAATCTGATTCAGATTCAGAGATGGATATCGAGGAAGAGGAATACAATAAGCATAGTAACGGAAATCAGTATGCGAAGAAAATTAAGTTAGAAGAATTTGAAAGTTTTCAAAATTCAATACTTGAAAATTTGATTATTTCGATAAACAAATTGGAACCAAATTTAAAAATTATTGAATATTTAATCAGTTCCTTAAAAATAATCTTTCTAACAAATGTTGATTCTAGCGAGTTTAATCTAACATTTAAGACAAAACTAGTTGGCATCAATTTGATAACACAAATGATCAATAAGCTAATAATTACTAATGAAACTGACAACAGTGAATATACAATTAATATAACACCAGACCAGCAAATTGCTGTGTTTGATGGTCTCTTTGATTGCTTCAAATATGTTTCCCTACAATGTATTTCAAAAGATAATTTACAAAGTGTTTTGGTGCCGTTTATTAGATTAGTTAAATTAGTCTTTGTTAAATTAGCGAGTGTTAACTCTGAGCAGACGTCCTCTTCCAATAAAAAATCATACTGCATTGACATCCTAACTAAAATTCATGATGCGATTCCCAATTCAGTCGTTAAAAAAGAGGCTCAAAAGACTCTAAATGAATTAAATGCTAAATAGTCTACATATCACTCTAATGTATTTGTATATCTCAGATGAAAGCTACATGTAGACCCACTCAAATTAATTGTAGAGAGTACTATGGCGTAATTTATCCATTACAGAATCAATTATCTATTATTTTGAAATAAATTTCAAAAATGTAACAGTTTCAAAAAAAAAAAAAGAAATAAACCTCTAGAAAATATAACTATACAATACCCAATAACTTAATTGCCACCTCTCAATCTTAAAACTAAGTGCAAAGTGGATTCCTTTTGAATGTTGTAGTCAGATAAAGTTCTACCATCTTCTAATTGTTTACCTGCAAAAATTAATCTTTGCTGGTCAGGTGGAATACCTTCCTTATCTTGAATTTTAGATTTGACGTTATCAATAGTGTCAGAAGATTCAACTTCTAAAGTAATAGTTTTACCAGTCAAAGTTTTAACAAAGATTTGCATACCACCTCTTAATCTTAAAACTAAGTGCAAAGTGGATTCCTTTTGAATATTGTAGTCAGATAAAGTTCTACCATCTTCTAATTGT